>CAXKVX010003530.1:0-104655 GCA_964058865.1 Eleocharis quinqueflora | reverse complement strand
GTATCACCAAGCCTTTCAAATGCCTTCTCAAATTTTTCTGCACACTCTAACATCAAATAAGTCGAATTCCATCTAGTTTCAACATCAAGACACACCAAGTTTTTACACTTTATCTTCTCATTTTCAACACAATCCTTAAATGCACTTAATCTTTTAGGAGAAGACTTCACATACTTAACTGTCTTTCTAATCTTCTGGATTGAATCAAAGTGCTCATCAAGACCCTCCCTCAATGAGATTAACAATGTGAGCACAACAACACAAGTGTAGGTACGTGTGATCTAGTATGGTACCTTTCCAATCTTTGGTTTTTCATTTCAGACAACTAATGGCACCATTATTGGGGGTCCTAAGGTCAAGTGTTAGTGCGAAAGCATTTACAACAATTACAGTTCAAGCTTTTAGACCTTAATCACCTAATTAAAAATTTTAGCAAGCAAATACTAAGAGCAATTGAGCAAATCAAAATAATAAAGTGCAAGAATAGTAAAGAGAGAGAGTAAAGAGCAAGGGAACACAAGAACACGCAATATAACGTGGTTCGGCCTACAAACAAACTAGGCATACATCCATGGGACTCTCGAAACCGAAACTTCCTTCTGAGACCGATTCTGCTAAGCAATAAGTGTTCTTTACAATTGCGGAACCTATCTTTGATTTCCTCTCAATAAGCAAACCAATCTTAGGTTCCTAAACCTATGCAAGAGGCTACACCACTCTACAAGGCAAAAAGGCCCGATTGACTATACAATCAAGGACAAAGATGCACTACTTGACAATACAAATGTAGTGCACCAAAGGCTAGAAACTAGCAAGAAAGAATATTCTCGAATCCAAAATTAGATGATTATCCTAAGTCTCTCAGGTTATGCAGCTGTAGGAGAAGCTCTAATGCTTTGTCTGATGCTCAATTGAATGCTTGAAAGCTTCGGAAGGGTTTCATATATCTTCCAGATTCGTATCCCCAATATATATATAGACTGAGCACATCTTGAAGTCTTGATTTTGACCTCATGTATTACAGAATTGTACAACGCGTTATAGAATTCATTATAATGGGTTGGCACCTTTCCAACAATGCCCTTTTGTGCTTCTCCCACTGACTTATGAGCCATCTTGAGCAGTAACCCGTTGTGACAGGTTGAAGACCCGTTATGATGGGTTGGGAACCCATTGTGATGGGTCTCTGATGCATTACAACAACGCATGACTCTAGAAAATCCTCTTTGTTCAAGCTCTTCTCTTGTTGAACCTGTTGTGACGGGTTGGGCACCCGTTGTGATGGGTTGAGCATGCATTATGGTAACGCATGACTCTAGAAATGTCCAATCTGCTTGTTCTTGATGTCTTTGAGTATGTCTTGACTTGTATATACATATTTGAGCCTTTGCATCTCTATTGTGTACATGTGTTAACCTGCATCTCATCAGAACTCAATTGTGCAAGGTTAGTACTGATTTGTTTTGCAAATTGTCAAACAAGAGATGAGTTTAATCCAACAAACTCTCCTTTTTGGCAATTTGCAAAACCATATGTGATGTGCATAATATATGATGCACATCATTACATTTCTCCTCCTTTTTGCAAAGTATGGCAAAAGGCTCAATTATAAAAGCTCTCCCTGAATTTTACATTTATTTATGAGTAAGTCAAGTTCTAAATTTGCTCCTTCTTAATGATATAACTTTTACAATCAAAACACAAGTCATCATTTTCAATTAAGATTTGCAATTTCAAGAATAGAAAGGAGGAATAGTCAAGAGACATGACAAGTTAATTTGCTATTTCAATCATTCCTAACTTGAATCTCAAATTCAATATGTTGATTATCATCAAGAGGTTTTGTAAAGATATCCGCAATTTGATTCTTAGTGTCAATGTACACTAGTTATATATTTCATTTTTCTACATGGTCTTTGAGAAATTGGTGTCTAATGTCGATATGCTTGGTTCTTGCATGAGCTATTGGCTTTTTGGACATCGTTATGGTAGTTGTCATATTTTATGGGTACCTTTGTAAAATGCAAGTTGTAATCCTTAAGAGTTTGAATCTGTTGGACTAAACTTATCTCTTGTTTGACAATTTGCAAAACAAATCAGTACTAACCTTGCACATGAGTTTTGGTGAAGTTACAGGTTAACACAGGTACAACATGGTGTTACGCATGCTCAAACATGCTCAACACAAGTCAAGACATGCTCAACATCAAGAGAAGGCTTCACAGAACACAACGTTACCATAACGCTTCAGAACCCGTCACAACGAGTCAGCAACCCATCATAACGGGTGCCCAACCTGTCACAATGAGTTAGAAGGAGAAGATATAGGGCATAAGAGGAAAATACAGAGCACAACGTTACTGCAACGCTCCAACAAGGCATTGTAACACCTCACAATCAGTTATAACGGGTTCCCAACCCGTTGTAACGGGTCCCTGCTCAAGTTGACCCACAAGACAGCCAAAGAAGCAAAGAAGGGCCGTTCTGGAATGTGCACAACCCGTTATAATGGGTTCATCAAGGCGTTGTGGAGGTCTTGTAACGCTCCAGCACAAATCCAAGGTTTCAAGACTCCAAGAAGTGTCCAACCAATATATATGATGCATAGACAAACCAGAAGGGTATCTGAAACCTCCCACAAGCTTCCAAGCATCAAATTGAGCACCAAAAAGAGCCAAAGAGCCTTCTCCTTCAGCTACCTAAATTTGAGAGGTAATTGTCAATCCGAGAACTTTTCTTTTGCTAGGATCTAGCCTTTGGTGCACTACATTTGTGTTGTCAAGTAGTGCATCATTGTCCTTGATTGTGTAGTCAATCGGACTGTTTACCGTGTAGTGTGGTGTTGCCCTTTACATTGGTCTAGGAATCAAAGATTGGTTTGCTTGTTTAGAAGAAATCAAAGATCGGTTCCGAAATTGTAAAAAACACATTTTGTTAGTGAAATCGGTCTCGAAAGGAAGATTTAGTTCCGAGAGTCCCGTGAACGTAGGCTTAGTTGATTGCTAGACCGAACCACGTTACATCGTGTGTTCTTTTAGTTCTCTTGATTGCTCTTGCTCTCTACTCTCTCTCTATTTATTATTCTTGCTCTTTGTTGATTTGTGAATTGCTCTATTATTTCTAGAACTTGCTTGCTTAAACTCTTGGCTAAGTGATTAAGGTCTAAAAGCTTTATTGTAATTGTTGATTGAAAATGCTTTCGCTCTATTGTTTAGCCTTATTCTTAGATACTTTAAGCCCTAATATTTCTAACAATTGGTATCAGAGCCAACAACTTCATACCTAGCCAATTTGACCAACATGAGTTTTGACATGAATATGGTTGAACCCCCTAAACTCTTGCGAAATGGAAATTTTGAGCTTTGGAAAAAGGCAATGCAAGAATATCTTAGTGGAAATGATCTTTTATACATACTTGAGAAAGAAACCTTCTATGCTACCACGATTTCACCCTCTGGACTAGACAATAGTTATGCCTCTTATCTCATTTTGAACTTTGTCGATGAATCCATAGGAGAAATCCTTGATTCTAACCTAGCATATGAAATGTGATATATTCTTGAAATGCTTTTAAAGAGGATTCTAGTTCTAACAAGTGTGATTTGAGTGTAGAGGATCACAATGTTGAATCTACAACTATCTTACAAGAGGAGGACACCATCTTAGTGCAAGAGCAAATCGTTCAAGGCAAAGCAAAAGATGGATTGAATGATGAAGTTGCTAAAATCTTCACCAAAGGTAATGAAGAATATCTTGAAGAAATGGAAATTATGACTACATCTTCATCCAACTCACTAGGAGATGTACATCTAAACTCAAGTAGTTTAAGCATTAGGTCTATATTCAAGAATGAAAAATCTTTGTATGATGACCAAGTTATCCTTAGTGAATATGAGTTGAGAGTCAAATATGATAAATCAAGGATGAGTTTAGATAAAAAGGATGAAGAGATCAATGTACTTTTGGAAAGAATTTGTGAAATAGAATCTAAGTTGAATCATCTTGAGTTCAAAAGTGAAGAAAATTCTATATAAAAAATGGAATCCTCTTGTGTTAAGGTTAGTACACCCCGCTTCAATCAATCACAAGAGAAAACAATCTCAACCAAAATGAACTCATCATGCATTTAAGTACAATAAAAGAATTTCATACAAGTTGTCCAAAGTTAAAGATAATGCTTCATTGAACATTATTGAAAATGTTGTAACAATTAACAAGTCTAAGCAAACTAAAAAATCTATAACAATAAACCCAAGGCCAACATCACAAAAAGGTTCTACCCCAAAAAGCCTAGGCTAGTAGAAACCAAAAGGAATTATCACAAGGAAAATTGTCTCAAACACAAAAATAGTGTCTTCCACTCTTGCATAAAAATACCTTGGATATCAAGGAATTCAAATCTTGTGTGTAATAATTGTAATCACCATGGTCATATGTCTTTTGAGTGTCCTTTCAAAAGGAACAAACATAAAGAATTTTATGTTTGGATTCCCAAAACTCTCAAATCAAATTAGAGTAATCTTGAGTATCTTAAAAGTAAAAACCTAAAACCAAGAGATTTTTTTAAAACAATAATTGCATGTCTTTTTCAAAACACTTAGGTATGCTTGACTTCATCATATAAAGGGTATTCTTGGATCATAGATAGTGGTTGCTCACATCACATGACGGGTAACCAATTTGTTTTTAAGAACCTCACACCTTTTAATGGAGGCCAAGTGATCTTTGGAAGTAATGAACGTGAAAGTAAGATTATCGGAATTGAGTCCATTGGTGTGAGTAAGTTATGTGATTCTGATTTCTACCTTAGCTTTAATGACCAAGAGTGCTCACTTTACCATACCAAAACTAATGAGTTAGTCTATACCGGTAAGAGAGCCAAGAATTTTACTATCTTCATATCAACCATTTTACCATCAGTGAACTTTGTCTAAATACAACCAATTCCGACTCATGATTATGGCATCGAAGGTTAGGTCATACATCATTTAACTCTATTAAGAAACTAGTCAATCTTGAGTTATTTCGTGGTTTGCCAATCTCTAGGATGAATGTTGATAGCATATGTGATGCTTGTATGAAAGGTAAACTAACCAAGACTAGTTTTAAGTCGAAAGATCAAATTTCAACCAAAAGATCATTAGAACTTATTCACATGGACTTATTTGGACCAATCAACATACCTAGTTTGGCAAGAAAAATATATGTATTTGTGATTGTTAATGACTTTAGTAGGTATACTTGGGTTAACTTTTTGATATACAAAGAAGAAGTTTGTGAGTATTTTATTGACTTTTGCTCACAAGTTGAGAATCAAAGAGAGGTAAAAATAGTTACAATTCATAGTGATCATGGTCACGTTTGAAAATTCAAGGTTATATGAATTTTGTTCTAGAAATGGTTACAAGCATGAATTCTTCGCACCAAGAACACCTCAACAAAATGGAATAGTTGAATGCAAAAACAGAAATTTACAAGAGCTTGCAAGATCAATGTTAAATGAGTATAGGACTCCAAAGTTTCTTTGGGCCAAAGTGATCAATACCACATGCAAAATAATAAATCAGATTTATATTAGAACATTGACCAATAAGACTCCTTATGAAGTTTGGAAGGGAGCCAAACATTTCTTATTTTAGGGTATTTAGATCAAAATGTTTTGTACTTGACCAATTCTTGAGTTTGAGCAAATTTGATTCAAAATCATTGGAAGGAATCTTTGTAGGATATTCATCAACAAGTAGAGCTTATAGAGTATACTTAATCCATTCAAAAACCGTTGTTGAGTTTATTCATATCAAATTTGATGAAAGCATCACTAACATGGCAAAAAGGATAAGGATGTTGTAGGTACAATCAACATCAATGAAGAAGATGTTGAAGAAACACATGGTGAAGGAATTGAGGAGGAGTCCAATGCATTAAATGAAGATCCTTCAAGAGAGTTAGAAGACAATGAAGAAGAAGAAAACATACTAAATGAGGAAATTCAAAGGAAGGATGTCTCACCAAGTACAACTGAATATCAAATACCTGAAGTGCTTCGGGAGGTTAATTTTCATCCTTTAGATAATGTTATAGGTGATCCTAGAGTTGGAGTTACAACTCGTTCTAGGTTAAATCGTATGGTGTCTCATTGTGCTTTTGTGTCACAACTTGAACCCACACATTTTAAAGAGGCTAATTAAGATCCAAATTGGATTCTTGCCATGCAAGAAGAACTCATCCAATTTGAACGAAATAAAGTGTGGACATTGGTACCAAAACCTTCAAACCGAACTATCAAAGGAACCAAATGGGTTTATAGGAATAATAAGGATGAACTTGGAAATATTGTTAGAAACAAAGCACGACTTGTTGCAAAAAGATATACTCAACAAGAGGGTGTTGACTATGATGAGACATTTGCACCCGTAGCACGATTAGAGTCCATTAGAATGCTTCTTGCTTATGCTTCTTATATGAAGTTTGTGTTATATCAAATGAATGTTAAAAGTGCATTTTTGAATGAGTTTATAAATGAAGAAATATATGTTTCCCAACCTAATGGTTTTGAACACTCTTCTTTCACAAACCATGTCTATAAGTTACACAAGACTTTATATGGCCTAAAGCAAGCTCCTAGAGCTTGGTACTCAAGGTTAAGCACATTCCTAATTGATAATGGATTTATAAGAGGTTTAAAAGATACAATTCTTTTTACAAAGAAAGATGTCAAAGATATTCTTTTAGTACAAATTTATATAGATGGTATTATCTTTGGATCTACTAACTCTTCTCTTGCGGAGGATTTCTCAAAACTTATGAGTAAGGAGTTTGAGATGTCCATGATGGAAGAGATCAACTTCTTCCTTGGACTACAAATTAAGCAAAATGGAGAAGGAATTTTCATCAACCAATCCAAGTATGCTAAGGAATTAGTCAAACGGTTCGGTGTGGAAGAAAGCAAATCGATGAATACGCCTTTGACAACCAACATTCGGCTTGGAGTTGATGAGTGCAGTAAATCGATGGACATTTCACTCTATCGAGCCATAATCGAAAGTCTTCTTTATCTCACTACAAGTAGACCGAATATCATGTTCGCCGTATGTCTATGTGCAAGATTTCAAGCGTGCCCAAAAGAGTCATACATAACGGCCGTTAAGAGAATCTTGCGATATGTAAAAGGTACGATAAATTTGGGTAATTGGTATGGTACAACCACCAAACTAGACTTGATTGGGTACATCGATGCGAACTTCGTCGGTGATCGAATGGATAGGAAGAGCATTAGTGGAACTTGCCAATTCTTAGGTGAGTCCTTAGTGTCTTGGTCTAGCAAAAAGCAAACTTCGGTTGCTCTCTCTACGACTGAAGTGGAGTATATAGCCACGGATAGTTGTTGCACCCAAATTTTATGGATGATACCAATAAAGTTGACAATACTCTTAAGGACTATGATTTGCATTTTTACTAAGGTACCAATAAAGTTGACAATACTAGCACCATAATGATGTCTAACAATCCAATAGCCCATGCTAGAACCAAGCACATAAACATTAGGTACCAATTTCTCAAAGACCATGTAGAAAAATGGAGTATAGAACTTGTGTATATTGACACTAAAAATCAAATTGCGGATATCTTCACAAAACCTCTTAGTACTAATTAACATATTGAGTTAAGATTCAAGTTAGGAATGATTGAAATTGCCAATTAATATGCCTTTTGATGAATTGCCTCCCAATAACTAAATTGGAAAACCTTAATTGAAGTTAATGACTTGTGCTATATTTGTAAATCTTATTTCATTAAGGGGGAGCAAAATTAAACTTGACTTGTTTGTAATTATGTGCTAAAACTTAGGGGGATCTTATATATTTGAGCCTTTTGCCATTATTTGCAAAAAGGGAGAAAAATGTTATGATGTGCATCATTTGTTATGCACATCACATATGGTTTTGCAAATTGCCAAAATGGGTAGTTTGTTAGATTAAACTCATCTCTTGTTTGGCATTTTGCAAAACAAAACAATACTAACCTTGCACATGAGTTTTGGTGAAGTTGCAGATTAACACAGGTACAACATGGTGTTACACATGCTCAAATATGCTCAACACAAGTCAAGACATGCTCAAGACATCAAGAGAAGGCTTCACTGAGCACAACGTTACTATAACGCTTCAGAACCCATCACAATGGGTCAGCAACCCGTCACAATCTGTTAGAAGGAGAAGATGCAGGGCGAAAGAGGAGAATACATA
This sequence comes from Eleocharis quinqueflora, assembly GCA_964058865.1. Lineage (NCBI taxonomy): Eukaryota > Viridiplantae > Streptophyta > Magnoliopsida > Poales > Cyperaceae > Eleocharis > Eleocharis quinqueflora. Next base: position 96,409 of record CAXKVX010003530.1, on the reverse strand, counting down.
GCATAATGTTACTGTAGCGCTCCAGCAAGGCGTTGTAATGCCTCACAACCTGTTATAATGGGTTCCCAACCCGTTGTAACGATTCCCTACTCAAGTTGGCCCACAAGACAGCTAAAGAAGCAAAGCAGGGCAGTTATGGAATGTGCACAACCTGTTATAATAGGTTCATCAAGGCATTGTGGAGGTCTTGTAACGCTCCAGCACAAATCCAAGATTTCAAGACTCCAAGAAGTGCTCAGCCTATATATATGATGCAGAGATGAACCAGAAAGGTATCTAAACCCCCCCACAAGCTTCCAAGCATCAAATTGAGCACCAGAAAGAGCCAAAGAGCCTTCTCCTTCTACCTAAACTTGAGAGCATTAGAATAACACTTATAGTCTAATTGTCAATCCGAAAACTTTTCTTTTGCTAGGATCTAGCCTTTAGTGCACTACATTTGTGTTGTCAAGTAGTGCATCCTTGTCCTTGATTGTATAGTCAATCAGACTGTTTACTGTGCAGTGTGGTGTTGCCCTATACATTGGTCTAGGAATCGAAGATTGGTTTGCTTGTTTAGAAGAAATCAAAGATTGGTTCTGAAATTGTAAAGAACACATATTTTGTTAGTGAAATCGATCTCGGAAGGAAGATTTGGTTCCAGGAGTCCTGTGGACGTAGGCCTAGTTGATTGATAGGCCAAACCACGTTATATCGCATATTCTTTTAGTTCTCTTGATTGCTCTTGCTCTCTACTCTCTCTCTCTCTTTATTATTCTTGCTCTTTGTTGATTTGTGAATTGCTCTATTATTTCTAGAACTTGTTTGCTTAAACTCTTGGCTAGGTGATTAAGGTCTAAAAGCTTTAATTGTAATTGTTGATTGAAAATGCTTCCGGTTTATTGTTTGACCTTAGTCTTTGCTACTCCCATCATTTTGCTTACACTACATTTTTCTTAATTTGCAATCCAAGAAAAAAGTTGAGCTCTCCCATCATGGACATTTCGAATTCTCTATTCATGAGTTTTGAAGAATTCTCCGCAAGCGAAGGGTTAGTAAATCCAAAAATAATATCATCCACGTAGATTTGCACTAAGAGAATATCGTTTTTTTTAATCTTTTTTTGTTAAAAGAGTTGTATCTTTTAAACCTCTTTTAAAACCATTATCAATTAGGAATGTACTAGTACCAAGCTCTAGGAGTTTGTTTTAGACCATACAAAGCTTTGTGTAATCTATAGACATGGTTAAAGAGAGAAGGGTGTTCAAAACCTTTTGGTTGGAAAAAAAACTTTCCCATTAATAAAACCATTCAAAAATGCACTTTTAAGATCCATTTGGTATAACACAAATTTCATATAGAAAAGCATAAACAAGAAGCATTCTTATGGACTCTAATCGTGCTACAGGTGCAACATCTTATCCAATTCGTATAACCTTGAGTTTTCAAACTCACCACCATGATCACTACAGATGGAAACTATCTTTACCTCTCTTTGATTTTTAATTTGTGAACAAAAGTCAATAAAATATTCATAAACCTCTTCTTTGTATATAAAAAAGTTAACCCATGTATACCTATTAAAGTCATCAACAATCACAAATACATATCTTTTCTTGGTCAAACTAGATATGTTAATTGGTTCAAACAAGTCCATGTGGATTAGTTCGGTCTTTTGGTTGAGATTCGATTTTTTTGGATTGAAACTAGTCTTGGTTAGTTTGCATTTCATACAAGCATCACACATGCCATCAACATTTATTCTAGATATTGGTAGACCACGAACTAACTCAAGATTAATTAGTTTCCTAATACAATTGAAAGAGGTATGACCTAACCGTCAGTACCATAACCATGAGTCGGAATTGGTTGCATTTAGACAAAGTTCATCGGTGATGAAATGATAGAGATGAAGATAGTAAACATTTTTTTTGTTCTTTTACAGATATATACTAACTCATTGGTATTGTTATGGTATAAAGATTCTTGGTCATTAAAGCTAAGATGAAAATCAGCATCACACAACTTGCTTACGCTTAATAGGTTGAAATTTAAGCCATCAACAAGATAAACATCATCAATTATTATATGGACATTACCAATTGAACTAATTCCAATGATCCTACTCACACGTTCATTACTCCCAAAGATGTCTTGACCTCCATCAAAAGATATAAGATTCTTAAAAACAAATTTGTTGCCCGTCATGTGGTGTGAGCAACCACTATCTATAATCTCAAGAATATCACTTATATGATGAGGACAAGCATACCTACGTATTTTTGAAAAAGATATATCATTATTGTTTTGAAAAATTCTTTTTAGGATTTTTACTTATTGAGATACTCAAGATCAACCTAATTTAATTGAGAGTTTTAGAAACCCAAACATAAAGTTCTTTATGTTTGTTCCTTTTGAAAGGACACTCAAAGGCTTGTGGCCATGGTGGTTACAATGATTACAAACAAGACTTGAATTGTTTGATATCCAAGAGATTTTTGCGCAACAATGAGAAGTATTACTTTTGTGTTCAAAGCAATTTTTCTTGTGATAATGCCTTTTTATTTCTACTATCCTAGACTTTTTGTGGTAAAACCTTTTAGAGATGTTAGCCTTAGGTTTAATTCTATAGAATTTTTTAATTTGCATAGACTTGTTCATTGATCCAACCCTTTTAACCGATTAATAGTATCCAAGCTAGCATTATTTATATATTTGGAGCACTTATTGGATGAAAATCTCTTATCATATCTAAAGGCATGATGAAGACTTTTTGGCTTAGATAGTTTTACTTTGTGATTAGTTGAAGTAGATGCACAAACATCAAAATTTGAAGATTCAACTTTTGATATATTCATTTCTTCACATCTAGACTCAAGAAGGCTCAATTTTGATTCCAATCACAAATTCTTTTCAAAAGTACATTAATCTCTTCATCATTCTTATCTAAACTCATCTTTGCTTTATAATATTTGACTCTTAATTCATATTCACTAAGGATAGCTTGGTCATCATAAAAGGGTTTTTCATTCTTGAACATAGATCTTACACTTAAGCTACTTGAGTTTAGATATACCTCTCCTTGTGTGTTGGATGAAGACATTGTTATGATTCTTCTTTCTTCAAGGTATTCCTCATTAATTTTGGTGAAGATTTGAGCCACTTCATCATTTAATCCTTCCTTTGCTTTGCCTTCTAAGATTTGCTCTTGCACCAAAATGTCGTCTTCTTTCTCTAAGATAGTTGTAGCTTCAACCTTGTGGTCCTCTACACTTAAATCACACTTGTTAGAACTAGTATCCTCTCTAAATGCAATATCAAGAATATGCCACATTTCATATGCAAGGTATGAATCAACAAGAATTTCACCTATGGACTCATCCATAAAATCCAATATGAGATAAGAAGCATAACTATTGTCTAAGGTCCTAGAGGGTGAATCTTTGTGGCATAGAAAATTTCTTTATCAAGTGTGTACAAAAGATCATTCCAACTAAGATATTCTTGAATTGCCTTTTCCAAAGCTCGAAATTCCATTTCGCAAGAATTTAAGGGGTTCAACCATACTCATGTCAAGACTCATGTTGGTCAAATTAGCTAGGTATGAACACGTGTGCTATGATACCAATTGTTATAATGAGATTGGGGGAGAACTAAGATCAAGTACTAACAGCAATTGAGTAATTCAAAAATAACAAAATGCAAGAATAGTAAAGAGAGAGAGAGAGAGTAAAGAGAAAGAGCAATCAAGAGAACACAAGAACACGCAATATAACGTGGTTCAACCTACAAACAAACTAGGCCTACATCTACGAGACTCCCGAAACCAAAACTTTATTCCGGCATCGATTCCACTAAACAATAAGTGTTCTTTACAATTGCGGAACCTATCTTTGGTTTCTTCTCAATAAGCAAACCAATCTTAGGTTCCTAAGCCTATGCAATGGGTACACCACTCTACAAGGTAAAATGTCCGATTGACTACACAATTAAGGACAATGATGCACTACTTGAGAATACAAATATAGTGCACCAAAGAAGTGTTCTCGTATTGACAATTAGACTATAGTAGCTATCCTAAATCTCTCAGGCTAGGCAGCTGTAGGAGAAGGCTCTAATGCTCTTTCTAGTGCTCAATTGAAAGCTTGGGGAGGGGGGGGGGGTTAGATGTCCTCCAGGTTCGTATCCCCAATGTATATGTCGGCTGAGCACATCTTGGAGTCTTGAAATTGGCCTCATGTGTTACAAAACTCTGTGACACGTTACGGAACCCGTTATAACGGGTTGGCACCTTTCCAAACATGCCCTTTTGTGCTTCTTCCACTGACTTTTGAGCCATCTTGAGCAGGAACCCGTTGTGACGGGTTGGGAATGCATTGTGACGCGTCTGGGATGCGTTACAACAATGCATGGCTTTGGAAAATCCATCTCTGCTCAGCTCTTCTCCTCTTAATCTATTGTGACGGGTTGGGCACACGTTATGACGGGTTGAACACCCGTTGTGACGGGTTGGCCATGCGTTATGGTAACACATGGCTCTGGAAATGCCCATTGTGCTTGGTCTTGATGTATTTGAGTATGTCTTGACTTGTACATGAATATTTGAGCTTTTGCATCTTCATTATGTACCTGTGCTAACCTGCATCTCAACAAAACTCAGTTGTGTAAGGTTAATACTGATTTATTTTGCAAATTGTCAAACAAGAGATGAATTTAATCTAACATGTTGTTCCTCCATAAACCCAAGTTCGGTTTTATCATGAGGACCTTGACCAATGTACATTTTATCATAATCAATCTTGATACTGTTGTTTGACGACTTAACAAATATAACAAATTTAGTAGACCAAGGATGTGTGCCTCATTCTATTCTTTTTCTTTGTTTAAATTGATTTTGGTCTCAAGGTCACTTACCCTAATCTCTAGTAATTCAATCTTAGACTTAAGATAATTGATCATAACATCTTTAACATCCAAAACTTCTTGGATTCATCAAGTAACTCTTTATGCTTAATCACATTAAACGATTCATGATCTTTATCCAAACCACTTGACTCATCACAAGACTCACAATCATCATCATAAACTTTAGAAAGATCAAATTCTACCGTTTTAGCTCGGCTAGGGGCCTCCATTTTTAATTCTTCTTTTTCTTGAGCGATTTTCTCTTTCCTTTACAATTCTCAAAGGCCTTGCAATTCTCCTCTAGGCTTCTTCTCTTTCTTTTGTATATTTTTCATCTTTAGCTGGAGCCATCTCCTTTATCATTCGTATCATCTCCGAATTGGTTACATTGTTCTCCTCTATTGCTTCAAGTGCAAGCTCCATGCATGTCTTCTTTATGTTAGCAATCATAGCTTGTTTGCTTTCTACTTCTCCTCCCCTGAGATCAACTTCTTCTTCGCTCTCAACAGATCCAGTAATCAATGTGGCTTGCATTGCTTTCTTGTTATATCTCTTGAATTGACCTTCTTGTCCTCCTCTTTTCTTTGTATGAAAGATTGCATAATAATTTCGAATGCAATGACCTTCCTTGTTGCATGTGAGGCACACCACTTACTTGCCTTGTGCTATTCTTTCCACATTGTCCTTCCTCTCAAAGCCTATGCTTCCTTTAATGAGTTTGGTGAGTAGATCATTATCCTTGGAAAGCTCTTAATAGAGCTTAGTATATGTCTTCGCTTGACTCAAACTTGTATGTAGGAGTTATATGAAGATTGTGTGGGTAAGGCCAGGGGCGGATCTAGGATTCTCGCCAGGGGGGTTCAAGATTTACGGTATTTTTCAGGGGGGTTCGAAATGATGGTTATTCTTAGAAAAAATATTTTACATGGTCATTTATGCAAAAAAATTTCAAATATATGGTCATTTTTGAAAAAAAAAATTTCCAGGGGGTTCAGCTGCACCCCCCTGGTGCAAGGTGGCTCCGCCCCTGGGTAAGGCCAAAGGCTTGGTGAAAGTTGAGCTTCTCCGTTCTTTGTAGTTATCCTCGTATGAGCATAGTTGTGCATACAACTCCCCGAAATGATATGTAAGACCCTTAGCTTGTAATGCTTCGATGAAGCTAACCGTGGAGTCCCAACCCGGCCTTCTTGAAACCATTCGTAGTAGTTTACTTACAAAATCTTCATCACTTATGTTAGAACCTACTTCAACGAATTCATTTCTCAAAGAGACAAGCCTAGTATGAGTTCTCAAAAGACTCATTTTCTTCAAATTTCACATTTTCTAATTTAGTGGCTAAACCCACTTTTAGAGTCTTTTTCATGTGTTCATTATCCTCACACCGTAGTATCAAGGCATTCTATATATCCTTAGCACTTGTGGAATTAGAAAAAAAGGCAATAGTTTGATGAATTGAGCTAAGTATGATATTTATAGCTTTATCATTAGAAAACATGAGGTCTTTGGACTCTTTGGTTAAGGTGATACCATCAGTTTCATATTTAGATGTCTAATCAACCTCAACAACTTCTCATAGCTCAAGTAAATCAATGTAGTTAACTATATATCTCTTCCAAAAATAAAAATTCTTACATCCTACCCCAAAGATTGGTGGTTCTTTTACAAATTTCAAGGGTGCCATTTCACAAGATGAGGTCAAGAACTATCAAGAATTGGTCTCATTTGCTAGGTATGAACTTTTGTGCTATGATACCAATTGTTTGAATGAGAGATCAAGGGTAATTTGCGGTCTAAATTGGTGCGCAAGCGTATACAATATCAAGATTTACTTAGGACCTTAATCACCTAGCAATTTTACAAGTTTTGGTGCAATTCAATTGGTTCACGACTCTAGCAAAAGTAAAGATAGTAAGAGCAAGAGCAAGAGAGCAAAGAACATGCAATATAATATGGTTTGACCCTCAAAATGAATTAGGCCTACATCTATAAACACAATTGGTTCACGACTCTAGGACCGAGATACTATAACCATAAGTGTTTTACAAAAAGAGAGCCTATCCAAAATGCTACAAAACCCTTGCAATGGGCAACACCAAGCTAGCAAGGTATAACAAAAAATGCCTCAGTTGACAACACAACCCGAAGAAAAGAATGATCTGCTTGACAACACAACACAGATCAAACAAATAAGTAGAAGAAACTAGCTACAATAGAAAATTAGATGATTAATAATGGCTATCTAAACACTCAGGTTTGGATGCTTGTAAGAGAAGGCTTTTGTGCTATTTCTGGTGCTCTTTCAATGCTTGTAAACTTGAGAGATAGCTTTCTTAGTCTTCTGAAACAAAGAAGACATGTTTATATAGGCATATCACACTTCTTGGATCTTGAAATCTTGAAAAGAGCTCCTTGCATTACAACAATTCTTCAATCCGTTACAGAACCCGTTGCGACGAGTTGGGCATATTCCAGTTTTGCTGTTGAATTCCTCTGCAACTAACTTCTGGGTCCTTCTCCTTCAAGAACTCGTTATATTGAATTCCCCTTGGAACATGTTGTGATGTGTCTGGGATGCATTACAGTAATGCAAGGCTCAGATTTTCAGTACTTAGTCGATTTTCCCAGCTCTAGATCTCTTGTCCTGTGGTCTTCTTGTCAGGCACCTGTTATGACGCATTGAGCATCCGTTATGACAGGTTGCAACCCGTTGTGATAGGTTCCTCATGTGTTACAGTAACACATGATTCTGTCAAGCTCTGTTTTGCTTGCTTCTTATGCCATATTGTTCCTCTTGACTTGTACATGATGTTTATGACCTTTGCCATGATCAAATTTATCTATTTCAATATGCACTCCAACAAAACTCAACTTATGCAAATATTAGTACTTATTGTTTTGCAAATTATCAAACCAAGATGAGTTCAAGCTAACACATTTGAGCCGAGTCAATCAGCTTTCTCCTGAGAAGGCGACACTCAAAGCCAAAGCGAGTATTTACAAATACTACTTTGTGTCAAATGTTACCCGGATGATGTGCAAGAATAAACCCCCTCCTTAGAGAAACAAAAACAGGTCTACTCCAAACTTCCCCAATTTTTCTTGGGCTCAACTACATTTTATATTGCTGCTCTTGCGACTGTCGCCTCACAACTGATGAATGGAGCCTATGCCGCCCTGCGTATTATTTCCAAGTTCTACCCCTTCAAGCCTGAAGAGCTCGGTTTCGAGAAAGTGCCCTTTGATGCACCCAAACTGATCGAATATTCTTGGGATCAAGATCAGGTAAAGCAAGTATCTCCTAAGGGCGAAGCTTTGGAGGTGCCTTAAATTTTTCTGAGTGCTCGCAGTAAGGAGGTCTCTTCTCATTAGACATGCGATTGACCCTCTAAGTAGCTTATGGTCGGTGTTGAAGTTTCTGAGGGCCCGGAGGTTGACGAAGGGGCCAAGGAAGCCAAGGCAAACAAAGGAGCCGGTGATGGAGCGAGAACTGAGAGAATGTCTTGTAATTTTATCTTTTCATTATGTTATGTAATGTGATTTGGAATGACCTAAAAACATTTTGCTAACTTGGGATGTATGTGAAACTTTGTAAATTCATGAAATGACTTCCTTTGTTATTTACTCTTATTATCATGTCTATGAGATGTTCCTAATTGACTTTCCCCTGACACCAAGAAGTAAATCTCAAGATGGATGATGAGTTGCTCGTACAATGTTTGTTGATCTCTATGTTGGATAGCTGGTCAATTACTGTAAAGGTGATCTCGGGCCAAATGACTCTCGACTATGTTCGTGGCCGCATCATTAGCAAATGTATTCGTAAAAATGAGTGAGGCGAAACAAGCAGGGCGGCCCTAACCATTCAAAGGGGTCGATAGAGTCAAAAGGGTGAGAATCGAGGTAGATCCAAGTCAAGAGGACGTAACAAGTTTCGAACCAGAGGTGAGGCAGAGTGTTGGAATTATGGGAAGAAGGGTCACTTGAAGCATGATAGTAAGGCCCCTAAAAAGGCGAAGAAGAGAGGAAGTCCAACTCGGTGAACACAATAACCAAGGAGGACTCGGATGATACTCTAGTCTCAACCCAGTCGAAACTTGAATTCAAGATTCAGGTGCTTCTTTTCATTCTTCCTCTTGCAAAGAATTGATGATTTTTTTTGTAACTGGATAATATGAAAAGGTATCCCTAGCGGATGATAAACCTTTAGAGATCATGGGTAAAGGTGTTGTTCATATTAATTTGAGCAATGACTATAAATGAACATTACAAGATGTCCGTTATATTCCTAGGCTGCAGAAGAATTTAATCTATGTGGGCCAATTGGATGGTGAGGGGTATAGGACCATCTTTGGAGAATGTTCTTGGAGGATAGTGAAATGAGCTATAGTTGTAGCACGGGGCACCAAGAGAGGTACACTTTATCTTACTGACAACAGTGTAGACTTGGTAGTGTTGGCATGAACTCATCTTGGTTTGACAATTTGCAAAACAATAACAATACTAACCACTGCACAAATTTAATTTTGATTAGTGCATGTTAAACATGTACATTTGACCATTAAAAATGTCACTAACATGTTATACAAGTCAAGACAAACATATTGGCGCAAGAAGCAAGAAAAACAAAACATGGCAGAGCCATGTGTTACAGTAACACATGAAGAACCCGTCATAACGGGCCAGGAACCGTCACAACGGGTTGCCAAGGCGTCATAATGAGTTCCTGACAAAATGACTCACAAGTCAAGAGGTTTGGAGCTGGGAAAATAGACTAAGTCCTGAAATTACAGAGCCATGCATTACAATAACGCTTCCCAGACCCATCACAATGAGTTCCAAACTGTAATAATGGGTTCCCTATCTGTTATAACATGTTCTTGAAAGAGAGGGCCCAGAAGTCAGATGCAGAGAAGAACAGGGCAAAACTGGAATGTTCCCAAACTGTTACAATGGGTTCTATAATAGGTTGTTCATTTTCTATAATGCTTATAGCGCAGATTCAAGATTTCAAGATCCAAGAAGTGTCGTGCCTATATAAACTTGCTGTGCTCTTCCCAGAAGACTAAGAAAGTTATCTTCTATGTTTACTAGAACTCAAAGAGCACTTACATAGCACAAAAGTCTTCTCCAACAAGCATCCAAACTTGAGAATTTGGATAGCCAATTGTTAACCATTTAATCATCGATTCGAGCTAGTTTGTTCTACTGTTTGTTTGATTTGTATTGTGTTGTCATGCGGATCATTCTTTTGCTTCAAGTTGTGTTGTCAATCAAGATCTTTTTGTTACACATTGCAAGCTTGGTGTTGCCCATTGGAAGGGCCTTGGAGCCTTTTGGATATGCTCCCTTTTGTAAAACCCTTTTGGTTATAGTGTTTGGTCCCGGTGTGTTGATCTGAGTGTCCCGTGGATGTAGGTCTTGTTATTGTGCGTCGAACCATGTTATATCGCATGTTTGTTACTCTCTTGCTCTTACTCTCTCTATATTTCTTGTGAAATCTTGTGAACCAATTGAATTGCACCAAAACTTGTGAAATTTCTAGGTGATTAAGGTACTGATAAATCTTGATATAAACACGCCTCCTCACATATTTGTCATACTTAGGCTGTACCAATTATTAACAAGTGATACACAAAAGTTCATAACTAGCAAATTTGATCAATTTTTGATCGAAAATGAGTCTTCAAAAGAGTTTGATTGACCCCCCCCCCCCCAATCTTAGGGGAAAACACTATAAATTTCAATTCTTGGAAGAAAGTTATGCAAGAATACCTAAAGAGCAATGATTTGTTGTACACAATTGATAAAGGCACATTTGATATCCCCAAAGACCCTAAAACTAGAACAAGGGATAATTGTTATGCTATAAACCTCTTGTTGAATTATGTAGAAGAGTCAACTAGGAAAATTCTTGTAGATGCATTTTTTTTTCTCATGAGATGTGAGATATTCTTGATAATGCTTTTAGTAAAGACAATAGTTCTAATATCTTAGATTCAAATGTTGTCTTGCATAGTGAAGATGTCGAAACCACCTTGAAGAAAAATGAAGACAACAATGGAGAAAAGAAAAAAATAGAAGGAAAGAATAAAGGAGAGCTAGAAGAAGAAGTAACTGAAATCTTCACAAAGTTCGATGAAGAGTTCATCAATGATAAAGGGAACATAACCTTTACATCTTTTGACAATCAAGAAGAGGTATATCTAAACTCATAAGCCATTTACCAAGAGTAGTAAACCTTTATATGAGTTGTGAGTTTTATATGACACAGCTATTATGTGTTTGAATAAGAAATATGAAGTAATTAAGGAGCTCTTAATAAAAGTAAGTTTGTTGGAGTAAAAAATTTAGTCATCTTGAACCACAATGTGTAGAACAAATTGTTTCAAATGAGAAACCTATGAATGATGTAATTAGTAAACCAAAGAAAAACAAACAAAGAGGCACTAAGACAAGATCAAAGAAACATAATCATATATTCAAATATGACAAAAGGTTTACAAACAACCCCAAACTAAGAAACAATGAAAACTTAGGTTCAAAAATCATTGTTAAGACACAAGCCTCAAAAGAGAGATAACGGGTTCTTGTGTCGGTCGCCCGTTCTGCGCCACCCCAAAATCACTTTGGTCTGAGGAGGCATATCCTTTTTTGGGAAAAGAGGATAGGTCACCCCGAACGAGCATGATTTCTTTCGTGACTTGGGTGCATGCTATCGTTTAGAGTTTTGTTTATTTTGACCAATAAGGTCCTGGGTTTCTATGTCCTGGTCAGGCGCAAGCCCCTGTCATTATTTACATGAGGCATTATCTCAGTCCTCAATACCCATGATTCTCGAGTGATGGAGGATATACTGAATGACATAAGAGTTGGATTCACAGACAAAGACCGGAGCACATGGACACTTGGGCGAAGGTGGACAATGCATTTCTCAACAAATTATTCCCGCCATCAAAGACCAACAGCATCCACCACCAAATTCACAACTTTTGACAGCAAGGTGACGAGACTATGCCCGAGGCGTGGGAGTGCTTCAACGAACTACAAATGAGTTGCCCACACCACGACATAGAGTCATGGTCTCTACTTCAGATTTTCTACGGAAGTCTCTTACCTCATGACAAAGGGATGCTTGATGCATTCGTCGGTGGGAGTTTAGTCAACAAAGGAGTGGTGAACGAATTCAGACTCATCGATGATATGGCGCTTAACCAGAGCCAATCGCACAGTCTGAGGGACGCACCAAGAGTCTTGCAGCGAGGGGTGCGAGAAGTCCAATCAAAAGACAAGTTAGCTGCTTAGATCGCTGCTCTCAACCGAAAAATCGATGAGTTAAGCATAAAATCAGCAACGACATATTCTACTCCTTGTTCTTTTAGCGGTGCTTTAGACCACCTCTCAATAAATTGTGGGATAAGTGTAGGTAATGATGGGGTGTTATGAGAAAATAAATGCAGCTAACCAAGAAAACTTCATGTCCAACAATAATCCCTATTTATAATACCTACAATCCGGGTTGGAGAGATCACCCAAACTTCTAATGGAAACAAAATGACCAACCAGCCCATGGTAACCCAAATAACCAAGGAAATCAGAATTTTAATCGACCAAATCAAGGTTATGGTAACCATAGGTATGGTCCCAAGCAATTTGTGCCAAATGCCAATCAATGTTCAAGTAGTAACTCTCAGCCTAAATCGACCAAATCAAGGTTATGGTAACCTTGAGTTCATGGTGAGCCAAAATTGATAATTTGATGAATTGACTGCAAAAGTAGACTTGTTAGCCACTCAAAACAGGCTACTTTAGACTCAAGTGGCTCAACAAGCCACTCTATTTGCTCGCGAACCGAGTACACTCCCACCCAAGCTACTAGACCCTAATCCAAATGATGTGATGGCGATCTGACACACGCTTCGGAGAGGAGCACAATACGAGGATCCACCCATGTCGGATCATGCTCATGAGCAACCGGCAAGAAAAGACAACGATGGTAAGGATGAGCCCGCCAAGATAAGTACGGTACCTAGCTATGTACCTCCGCACATGTATGCAGCTTTTCCTTCTAGACTATCTAAGGACAATGAAAAAATTGAGAAGCAATTCTCCAAGTTTTAGAGGTTTTGAAGCAATTGCACATTAACTTACCCCTTATCGAGGTAATCACCCAATTGCCTATCTACGTCAAATTCTTTAAAGATATACTCTCAAATAGGCATAGGTTAGAAGAGGTCCAAGTGATTTCATCGACCAACTTACCAAAGAAATTGAACGATCCCAGTAAATTTGGTACGTGCAATTCAACCATGCATCGTGCGACTTGGGAGCTAGTGTGAGTCTCATGCCCAAGTCGGTGTTTGACAAAATTGGATTGGCAAACTTAAGGCAATCTGAATATCGTTACAATTGGCGGACCAATTTGTTAAGTTGCCAATAGAAATTGTTGAGGATATGCCTATTCTAATTGGCAAATACTTTGCATCGATCAGTTTTGTGATTGTTGACATGGAGGTGGATACCCAAACTCCGTTGTTGTTGGGTAGGCCTTTCTTAAACACAACCAAAGCGATAATAGATGTCTATGAAGGAATGATTTCCTTAAAATTGATGAAGATAATATCACTTCATGTGAACCGAGCTATGAAATGTCCATCTAATGAAAAATATATTTTCAAGTTGACATTGTTGAGGTGTTGGTGCAAGAGAAGCTCCAAAAAGCTGCTAATGAAGAACCATTGGAAAACATACTTGGCGATGGAAACTTAGCACCAGGAGTCGAACAAAATGAGCGAAATACCCAATTTTTGCGGGCCGCAAGAACCAATACCAGTCTATGCTGAAGGGACCAACTTACACGGGGCTTGTGGGCCGCAAGTTAATTCCAAATCAGCTCCAAAAAGCTTCAGAGAGTTTGGATCATCATTGCGGGCCACAAGAAAGCAGTCAAGGGCTCGAAAATTCCCAAGTTCAGATATATGTTGCAGACCACAAAGACACCCCTAGAAAGGTATTTTCAGTAGAAGAGATGCCCGAGTTTGCTAAGACCTCTGATCAGTCACCCGTCGAAGCCCCAAAGGTCGATTTGAAACCTCTTTCAGCCATGCTACGCTATGAATTTCTCAGACCCAATGAGACCTAACCGGTGATCATCAATGCCAACCTCAACAACAACCAAACTCAAAAACTTCTTCAAGAGTTTAGGAAATATTGTAAGGCGATTAGGTACACAATTGGGGACCTTAATGGCATCAATCCCTCCATTTGCATGCATCATATTCTAATGGAGGATGATCACAAGCCAACCATTAAGGCCCAACGAAGGTTGTTCCCTAACCTTAGCGAAGTGTATGGGAGGAAATTCACAAGCTTCTTGATGTCGGTATCATATGGTCAATCTCAGAAAGCAAATGGGTGAGTCTGGTACATGTTATTCCAAAGAAAGGGGGCACTACACTGGTCAAGGGAGACAAGGGGGAGTTGATTGCAACAAGACTTATTGCCGGGTGGCGTATGTGCATCGACTACCGAAGACAACACCGACTACCGAAGACAACACCGACACCCATCAAGGTACATGATTGTTATTACTTTAAATTAGGTGAAGATACCATGAGCCAATGAGAGTTTGAGAGGCTAGAGTCATACCTTGATCATTGGTCAAGAAAGAACATTCTTGAGTTTGAGGGTGAGTATTGTACCACCCACATTTGTTTTGTGTATGCCAACATGAAGCCGGTAGGCGGTGAGCAATTTGGGGTATCTAAATGATTTTGTGGAAGAGAAATATGATTGATATATCTCATTTATGTGAATGGTTCGCGTTTATGACTGAGAGGGAAGATGTATGCCCAATTAGGGATTGGCTGAAGGCTAATGAGGATAGTACATTAGCCGATTACAAGAGGTAGTACAAAATTATAGGAAGGATGATGACCATATGGCTACCAACTTACCTATCATTCACCGGTTAGCCTTTCATTTTATCAATAACATACTCACCACCAAGACCCAACTCAAAACAAAATAAAAATGTATGCCATCTTTTTGCTCTGCCATCTTATATCGAGGGATATGATGATCAACATATCCTATTTTATTTTGAGTCATATGTGTACCACAAGTCGTGTCAAGAACATTCACCTATCTATGATCACCTTCTCCAAATGATACTTAATTTCAATGGAATTCGCCTATTGGATAATCATGCAGAGTGTCATAATACGATTAACTTGAGAGATCACAAGTCTAAGATGGGTTAGGCCAAGTAAGGCTGAACGTGACATCCTAGTGAGGCTCCAATCAATGAGTGGACTAGGGAGCCCAATGCCATATCAAACCAATATATCGACCCAAATGTGCAACAACCACCACCTCAACCCGAGAACCAACCATATTACCAACCTCCTCCATTCATGCCTTGTTCCTCTTTTGAGCATGGGTCGAGCTCTTATCCACTAAGGTACAACTATCACCCGATTGATCTATTATCCTCTTTTACATCTTTTACATCTCTCCCAACAAATGAATCCATTGCACAATAAGTTGAACTCCTACATCTATTCTCAAGGTGAATTTGGGGTTATCAATCAAAGGATTGATAATATTGAGGGGAAAAACTTAGATATACCTAGATAGATGCTCCCTAGGTACTTCATTCAATCTCTACCATTTTATTGCATTGAGATTCGCACCATAGATTCCAATCAAACGGTAGAAATTAAGCGGAGTACCTAGGGAGCACCTATCTAGGTGTACCTAAGTTTTTATCAATATTGAGATAAAGCACAATGAGGTTGAGAGCTTTCTCCGTCAAAATCAAGCGAATTGGTATAATGAATTTGGCTATTTGAATGTGCCAAGTGAAAATGTTAATGTGAATTTTGATACTGCACCTACTGTACCACCCAAACCTACCAATGAGAGAGAAAATATGGAGGTTGATAGGGAGGCCAACACTCAAGGTTAAGGCGATGGAGGCGACAATGATGATGAAGGAGAAGGTGAAGGCGAAGTGTGAGAGGAACAATCACCTTTTATTATCCTTTCTTTTAAAGTTTTATGCTATGTTCTAGCTAAACAATGTTACTTATTATCTTTTGTTGTTGTATGATTACAACTTGGTTTGTAATGATTCCTTGCTTTGATTGGGGGGGGGGGGGGGCTATATGCTTTAAACTAGGGGAGCTCTATGCATATATTAAGGAGGAGCTAATTTGATAAGGGCTTCGTTTCAATATCATTTTGATCAATTTCCAAAAAGGGGGAGATGATCAATTGAGAGTGCACATGTATCTTATTTCTATTATAAGAGCATTCTCATGTTTAGCAAATTGTCAAAAGAGGGATATTGTTGTACTAACTAACTTTCTTGATTTGATAATTTGCAAAACAAATATAATTTAACATGTATTTATTGAGTTGTTGTGTGTAGGTACAGAAGACATGCAAGGCACGACAAGGTGATGCATCTTAGAACATACTGGAGCATTAGGACCTAGTCCTTGGAAAATATATGATAGTTTTACTATTTTCAGGGATAAAAACTTTGCAATCAAATCGAACAGGTCAAAAAAGTACATATCAATATGTATTGATATATCGATATAAGGGTTAGTCAGGAATCTGGCTAAGTATTGAACAAACTTATGGTACCGTCATAGGTCAGAACCATATCGATATATCCATTTGATATTGATTGGTCTATGATACTTAGCATACTCAAAATTTGGCTAAGGGAGAAAAAATATGAGAGGACCGTCACCATTTCTGGGCGCAATCGATACATCGATTTGGTATCGATTGATGTATCGATATAGGCAAAAAATAGAATTTCTTCTGTCCTGTACAAGTTATTTAAGGAGCTGATCTATTTTCTCTCTTTTCAAGAAAACTATCTACACTCATTCTAGCAATACATAGAGAGATCAAAGCTACATTTAAGCTTGCTCAATTATTCTCTAATTATCTATTCGATTGAAACCTTGTGACACTCTTTGAGAGATGTATTGACTTGAGCGACTGGATTCCAAGTGCCGAAATCTTGTGCCATGCTCATCCTCCTTGGTTTGATTCCTTCTTGGATCTTTGGTTTGTTCCCTTCTTAGATCTTTGTTTTGATCCCTTCTTGAATCGTGATTCATAGCTGTCCATTTATTTTGTAAGAAAACTTGAATCCAAACTTGTAGGAACAATCCGTGTTAGTGAATTTTGGCCCAGTGTGGAATCAGGGAGTCCCGTGGACGTATGTTTTGAAAGATCCGACCGAACCACGTTACATAGAATGTCACATTTCTCTTACTCTCTCTCATTCTCTCTATCTTTATTATAATCTTGTAATTCTTGCATTCTTTAATAGTTGAATTATACCGATTGATTGTCTTTGTGCTAATTTTTGTAATTCTTGAGCTTTCGCATTACCATAAGCCTTAGTATTACATTTCCAACAACAACACTAGCTCTTACAATGGCTGAGGTTAGGATGCTTGAACAACATGATATATGTTCTCTAAAAGTGCTCTCAATTGCATGTAAACTTGGGGGATGCTTTCTTGATCTTATTGGAAGAAACATAGGGCTGGGCAAATAACTCGCGGCTCGTGACTCGCTCACAACTCGCTCGGATAAACTCGCTTAGATTCAACTCGAGCCAAATCCAGCTCGAGTTGTCCAGCTCGAGTACTATTTGAGTCGAGTTCGAGTCAGGTATGACTCGCTCAGTGACTCGAATACTCGGCTCGTATATGGACCTTCTGAATTTAGTTACCATATTGTCCAATTTAAGCTATTTGGGCCTTCCGAATTGAGTTGCTATTTTAACTTAAGTTTATTATGAGTTGCTAATTGAGCTAGTATGCGAGTTGAGTTATTTAAGTTGATGATTTGAGCTCAGTTGAGTTATTTGAGTTATTTAAACTATAAAAGAAACATGTTAACTGAGTTGAATGCGAGTTGTGAGTTGGCTCGAGTAAAATTCGAGTTGGCTCGAGTAAAATTCGAGTTGGCTCGAGTAAAATTCGAGTTGAGTACGAGTTGGCATTTGAGCTTGAATGTGACTTGATTACTCGAGTCAGCTCAGCTCGAATAACTACCGAGTTGAGTTCAAGTTGGGGTCGACTCGCTCGAACTCGACTCGATGAACAACCCTAAAGAAACATGACTTTATATATAGGCATAGGGCTTCCACAAATCTTCAAGGCGTCAAAAATAAACCCAAGCATTACAAAGACATAAGAAGGCATTATGACGCCTTTGGAAATTTCCTCAAATTCCTTTTTTATATTCTACAGCTCACTTTTGGGCCATGTCTGTAGGAAAGCGCGATAACACCATGGGACACATTATAACGTCTCTTTCATGCAATACCACAATGCATGTCTTGATTTTTCTTTACTTCTTGAGCTTCATGCATTCTGACTTCTTGGTCCAGCATCTTCAAATCCGTTACAACGCCCTAAATCTCGTTATAACACCTTATGGTGCGTTATGACGCCTTCCCTAGTGTTACTGTAACTCAAGCCTCTGATTTCCTTTGCTTTTCATGCTTCTTGTATTCTTGTGCTTGCCTTGACTTGTTTTACATGTTCTTGACTTGGTCTATATGTATTAGCCCTCACAAATGATCAAATGCACCTGCGAACACACAACTAAACATTTACAAATGTTAGTCTAATTTTGCAAATTATCAAATAAGGTTGAGCTAAACCCAACACAATCTTGGTTTCATATGAGCTTATTTTTTACTCCATTAGATTTTACTTTTGCTAAGAGTTCGTTGATTAAATCATCATTTTTGTCTAGACTCATAATAGCTTTATCATACAAGATAGATAGTTGATATTAGATATAGGTGACCTGAACATCATACTTGACAACAGTCCGGTTCGAACCGGGTCGGTCCAAATCCGTCAGGTCCAACAAGTTGGTCGGTTCACGGGTTGGCAGGTCCAACGTGTTGGTCGGGCCAAATTTTTACGGGTTCAAATTTTGTAGGCTGGTCGCAATCCATCTTAGGCCTATGGATCGGCAGACCGACGAGTTTGAGGCGGGTCTGAACCGGTTCAATCCGGGTCGGATTGATCAGGTCGCCGGTTTTTTTCTTATTTTTGGAAGATTAAAAAAAATCAAAGTAGAATGCAAAAAAATTACAAAATTCGACATAAAACGTCAAAAAATATAAAAAATGAATCTATTAAGTTTATTTTATAATTCAAAAAATATGAAAATTCAAATATTTTTAAAAAATAAAAGGAAATATTAAAAATGGGTTAACGACGAGTTAATGAGGGGTTAAAGACGAGTTAATGGCAGGTTAAGACGGGTTAGGCGAGTCGGGTCGCTCCGGATCGGATTTTAAGTCGGTTTTTTTTTCAAAAAATCATTGCCACAACCCTTCTTTGGCTCTTGATTTTTTTGGACTGGTTTGCACGGGTCGATCCTCGGGTCGCGACCTCGGATTTCTCGGACCGGGTCGGACCCATCCGGATTTTTTCAATACTCTACTTTGGTCCAAATTTTGAAGCAAATTGAATTGTATATACTGCACGTAGCACTTCAATCAAATTCTTCAAGTTCTATTGAGGAGTAAAGTTGAGGTGTAACTTGAGATGTAATATTATGATAATCTAAGTTATACTTGTTTTGTTGAATAGATTGAAGAATAAAAGAGAATAATATTTTTCTTACATTTAAATATATAAATGATGATTATTATTATTTATAATATTATTGCTATAGGTCACTAATCTACTATTACTATTATTATTACTATAATAATAATAATAATAATAATAATAATAATAATAATAATAATAATAATAATAATAATTATTATTATTATTATTATTATTATTATTTACTATTATAATATTATAATATTTTATATTACATTATATTAAACAAGATTCTATTATGTTATATAATGTCATATTATTATATTATATTATTGTTGACTTCTTAAAAAATAATAGTGATTTAATAATTATATTAAAATAACAAAATTTTATAATAAAACTATACTAAATAATAATAAATAATGATAATATTATATAATAACATTATTATTATTATTATTATTACTATTGTCGTTGTTGTTGTTTACTATTATTATCAATATTACAATTTATATTATAATTGTTGTAATTTTTATTTTGCAAAACTTATATTACTATAATAATTATGATAGTACATATTACAACAATAAGAAATGGTGATAATAATAATAATAATAATGATATAATAAGATTATTAATAATAAAATTATTATTGTTATTGTTATTATAATTTGTATAATAATATAATTATTATAATAATTATATTATTAAACGATCACTACAATAATATGAAATTTTGAATTACGAGCCGCACCGAGACATAATTTGAAAAAATAGCTTTGCTCTTACACCTACATGGCTACATATGTTACTATATATATTTACTCATGTTTGATTCTTCAACTGTAGTATAAAATGTTTCTTTTTACTTGTGTGATGTCTCAATCAAACGTGAGAATGATGAGTATAACATGATGAGCCCTTTATTTCGCGGTGGCAAGAACTAAAAAGGGCCTAGGATTTGGATTTGGATTTAGATTTAGAACGACACACTGGTCTCATGGTTCTTTTTTGACAGTGGAGAAATCATTGTTATCTTTTTTGGGCCGAAAGCTCTGTGGCCTGTGGGGATGCGACAATACGTTATCTTTCAAAATGCTAGATTAAGACGAAGTATATAAAATAATAAAAAAATATATTGTATTAAAATATATATAAAATGTAACAAATTTGATCACTAACACATGTTTGTTCTAGTGGTTTGTACTTTCGACAAGTCAAAATTATATATATTTAGACATGGGATTAAATATGTTAAATAGACCAACTTTTCTAGGTTTTCGAACTAATTAAGGTTAAATTAAGTTTGTTTTGTAAGTGTTCAAGGTATTGCTCTATTTTAGTATATTTTATTGCATAAATCAAGAGCTAGAATGTCCTAGATGATAAACCAAGATTGTAAAGTTCTTTCTTAGCTTTCCAACACACTTTGAATCACCTTAATCGGAGTTTCGATGATGAACTTATGGTCTAATAAACGTTGTGCACTCTGGAAAATATCATTGTATCATGTCGTATCATGTCGTATCATGTCGTATTTGGCCAAATAATAATATTAAAATAATACAAGACACCATCTAGAGTATCGGATGCATATCGCACATGCATCCATATCGAATATGTATATATCAGATACGAGGTGCTGCGAAGTTTGAGAGTATCCGAGCAACCTACGTTAATTGTTAAAGCAAATGAAGTCGAAATAACTAAATAAAACGTTTTGTTGGGTTTTTCTAAGAAAGGGGAACTTGTTGCTATGACAATTATAACTTAATTTTCACAATCACATTATTTGCAATCTAAGCAACCCGTTTAAAAATGAAAAGTGTGTTGATTTGAACTCAAGTTGTTCAACAAATTGTAAAACACAACAAGTACTAACTTTTGCGCAAACTTAATTTTGATGCGCAAGTATAAATAGATATACTTAATCTTGATTAAGGTCAAAATTATGTTTTCTGAGTAAAGAGAAAAACAATGGTGCAAAATGCATTGAAAATGGAGCAAAACTATGCAAACATGCACAGTCCGTTATAACGAGTCAGAAGGTCTGAAGAAAACGAATAAGTCCTCAGAAGCCTGAGAGGTACGTTGTTGTAACGCATGGAGAAGACATTATAATGAGTTGGAACTCGTTACAACGAGTCTGGAGTCGTTATAACGAGTATGGAGAAGCTGGGCCCAGGGAGTCAATAAGACAGACGCAAAAGGGAAACACTGGAAACTTGAGAACTCATTATAATGAGTACGTTTGAGCCTCGTCATAATAGAAGAATAAGATTTGAAGCTATGAAGAGTTGTTGTGTATATATACAAGTGGGGCTCTTCAAGATAGATCAAGAAAACATTATTCCAAGTTTACAATCAATCAAAATAGCACTGAGACCTTCATCCTCAAACACTAAAACCTCAACTAGCCATTGTTAGAGATTTGAGTGTTGATTAGAATAGCTAATTCTCTAATTCTCTATTCATGATATTTTGTTTTCAATTTGTGTGTGATCTAATTTGAGATTCGTGTGTGATCACGTTTGTTTTAGTTAGGTTCGTGGAGGATCGTTGTAATAGATCCTTGCATAGGACCTTGCGAGGTATTGTAAGGGGGTTTGGCTTTTTGGATAAGTCTTGTGTAAATACTTTTTGTTATAGTGTATTCGGTCCAGATTTGGTATCAGGGTTCCTCTGAAATAAACATTGCGAAGATTTGATTGAATCACGTTATATCGCGTGTCAACTTTCTTTTACTCTCTCTCTCCCTCGCTCTCTATTTCTTTAGATTTTTGCAAGATTATTGAATTGTTCTTGAATAGTGAATAAGTCGTCAAAATCTTGGATATTGACTTCTACACGCTTTTGCACTAAATTTGATAAAAACCTAGGTCTCGATTTCTAACAAGTGGTATATGAGTCCATATGTTTCATTCTTAGAAATCTTGACTTGACCAAAAATCTTGCTAGAAAAAAGAGTCTTGAGAAAATTTTGGTTGAACCTCAAATTTTAGGGAGGAAATGAGTAGATTTTAACAATTAGAAGAAGGTTATGAAAGATTACTTGAAAAATCAATGAAGCGCTATATACATTTGATAAAAGTACTTTTAACCTTACTAAAGATTCTAAAATTAGAAAAAGAGATAATGATTATGCTATAGATTTTATTTTGAACTTTGTAGATGAGTCAATAGGAAAAACTTTTGTTGATACAAATTACGCATATGAGATGTGATTTTTATTTATTGAAACCTTTGATAAGAGTAAGAGTACTAATACTATAAGTTCAAGTATTGTTTTGTATAGTAAATTGACAAAGAAAAACATGGAGAAATTTCAAGACAAGTATTATAACAACGACACAAAGAAGAATATTGAAGAGAAAGGCAAATCAAAATTTGAAGAAGCTACGAAGATCTTTGCAAAATGTAGCTAGAGCTGTCAACGAAATCATATTTTTATTCGATTTGTATCGTATTGATAAAACGAGTATGATAAAATTGTTCTTTCATTATCTTATAGGATATGGATATGTGTAAGATTTTTTTCGTTAGACGAATAAAAATGCGAATAAAGACTATTTCGTATCTGTTACCCTATAGAGTAAATATAATATATATATATATATATATATATATAAATAAATACATATGTCCTATTTTAAAATCTATAAAAATAATTAATTTATTAGTAATTTAAGTTTTCTACGAGTTCATCTAATTAGTTGTCATGTTTTCAATAAAATTCTTAATTTGAACATAACATTAACATTGTATCTTAGTTTCAACCAAAATTAAATTCATCCAACTATGTTTTTAATGTTAGCATCCTCTCGTTTAATACTTTAAAAAAATGACGTATAATTATAATTCTAGTCTAATATTTTGCATTATATATTATTTTTCTTGTTAATGTATATGCTCTACTTGCTCTCGTGTTGTACTTGTGTTTATAAAAATTATTGATTTTCGGTAGAGGTGGCAAGTCGGGTCAGTCGGGCGGATTTGGGTCGGGTCGGGTTAGTTTGACTGTCTACAATAGTCGGGTTGGAGTCGGGTCGGGTTTCAAGTCGTCAGGTGTCGACAACTTTCGAGTCATGTGGGTCGGGTCGAGTGAGGTCAGGTTGGGTTTCGGGCCAGGTCGTGTAGATCTTTTCCGGGTGACGGGTCGGGTCGGGTCGAGCGAGACTAGGTCGGGTTGCATCGACAACTTTCGGATCTTGGGTCGGGTTCGGGTTGCACCGACAACTTTCAAGTATTATTTTGAGTTTTAAGTTCAATCGGACAAGATCGGGTCGCGTTATTGAATTGTGTTAGTAAATCTTGACTTCCTCTAATGTTAATTTGTTTGTAAAATTAGATTATGATGTAAGCAAGATAGGATTAGATCAATTTACATGTTGTGTCAGGTCAAGTCGGGTCGGGTCAGGTTTGGGTCCTCATGTGTCGCTCCATCTCGGGTTACGAGTTGTCTCGGGTCGGGCTTGGGTCCTCATGTGTCGCACCATCTTGGGTTACGGGTCGGGTCGCTCATGTGTCGCTTCATCTCGGGTTACAAATCATATCGGATTAGGTCGGGTCGGGTTCGGGTAGTTTGACTTTGTCAAAATATCGGGTCGGGTCGGGTTCTGCCACCTCTAATTTTCGGTGTATTTGCGTAAAATATGATTTATTTATAAAACTTGAAAATACTAATTAATATCACCGTATCGTTTGTTACTCGTTCGTTATCATATAATTTTAACGGAGAAGGATAGGGTAAGGGTAAGTCAAATTTTAACGGATAAATGTAGGATATTGATAAGAGTAATTTCAAACGGGTAGAGATACGAAAATAGTTTCACTTGATCCGTATCGTACCCATTTACACCCCTACATCTACATGTAGCACTTCAGACAAATTTGTGTGTGAGTGATGTTATTGTATTTTGTAAAGCACGGTTTTGATAATACTTTACATCTATATCTCAAATTTTAAAATTTTACAAAGTTCAAATGAACAATTTTATATTTTTTATATCTCAAATAGTTGAATATGATTTGATGCATTGAAATTTACTTGAAAAATTCATTTTAACAATTTTTTATATACGAAGAGGTGCAGACTGCAGAGTGCGTTGTTATCTTTTCACAGAGGACTTTTTTTTTTTATAAGATTGGTTGGAATTTATCACAAACGGGATTGTGTTGGCATGCCACTATTAATTGTCCTAAACAAACTAACGATTTTTTTTTATTTAAGGATAAATATTTAAGTGTTCATATTACTTATTTATTTTTCAAAAGTTCGACAACATCACAGCTGTAGGAGTAGAAAAAGAAGAAAAATTTAATAAATGATTGTCTTTATACAAGCTCCTGTCATCCCTCCTAGAGAATCTTTGCTACATATATAGCTTAAAGCTAGTCAATACTGTTAGAATGAAGTTCTAATGTCAAGTACTAGTGCGAAAGTGATTTTAACAATTGAAATTCAAACTTTCGAATTTTAATCATCTAATTAAAATTCACAAGCAAGTAAAATTAAGAGCAATTAAACAAATCAAAATAACAAAATACAAATATGATAAATTTGCAATACAATTGAAGGTGATCGCGTCTCCACAAAATTTCTACAAACAAAAACAAAATGCAAGTATGACAAAGAGAGCGAGCTACAATTTCGTCTCCTTTTTAATATGTCACATAATAAAGGCAGAACAAAACAAAGCCTTGCAAGTTGAATACACAGCATGTCTTTTCTTTGTGATGATCAAATAGAGACATCTAGATGAACCTAACAAACATTTTAAGGAGAAGGATCTGTAAAACTAACTAGGGGATTCTAATAATGATTCATTGCTACAACTACTGACTGTTAAAAGAAAAAAACTTTACAGCAAAACCTTTCTCGTTACCACAAAACTGTTAACATTACTTAATTCGCTCCCAAGAAAAGATAAAAATAAAAACAAAAACAAAAACAAAAAGCATAAATAAAAGACCTCTATTTCCATTTTAATTTGTCTTCATCCTGACCGCCCCTCACCTTCAATAACTTGGTACATCTCTGAGCGGTAACATCGGCCTTGAAACAGAAGAGGGTGATGAACTGGATGGCGACCCACCATGTACGAGGCCACCCCGGAAGTAACTGGTCGTGTCTTCTGAAATCCCTTCTGATCCGACCATGGTGCGAAAGGATATGGATCCCTGCTTTGTACTTGTCTCAGAGTTCCTCTCCAAATCCATGTAGCTTCGGTTCCCAATAAGAGATGTTATGTCAGAATAATAGTCGTCAAAAGGTAACTCGACGGACATTGTTCTACCATTCTGCCCCAATTCCCATTCTAGGACTAGTGCATCATTCACTGGGTAAAAGACCAAGATCAAAATCCCAATTGCAATGCCAATTAGGCTTGTTAAGAAGGCTGAGAAGGTCATTAACTGGACCCAGAAGCTCCCTGGGTGGGGCATAACTGAAAATCCCAAGAGAAGAAGCCGTGCCAGTGAGAGGCAAGGAACCCAGAAGCCAATACATGCCACCCGGTTTTTTAACTGCTTGTTTACCGCTTCTTTGAACACAACACAACCTTTCCAACCCAAGTTGCCAATAAGTACCAATTCGATCACTGCTAGCGACATAGTAACAAGCAGTGGGTACATGCATAGGTATTCTTCAGTTTCTCCTCCAAAAACAGATAGAGCAGTTCTTATAAAAGGTTTCGGCAGTTTTTGGTTGCCATTGTGGTCAGTTAACTTCGGTACCAAGAAGACCAGCGCTGACTGTGCGAACAAAGCAGGTATACAGAGAAGTAACATGTAACGTATTGTCTTTACATTCCATTTCCGACTAAGTGCCCCCGAGTCATGCTGTTGTAATGAGGCGCTTAGAAGAAATACAAATCCAAATAGAATGCATGGCTCAGCAAACCCTAGATTGAATACCAGATACCCCTTGCAAACATTTTCTTGTGCAGCTAGGTCAGTGAAGAGTTTTCTTTTCACCAGACTTGTTCTGAGCACCTCCCCAATAGATAGAAGGACAGAAATTAGGGTTAGTAAAATGCGGGTGACCCAGGGTCCATTAAAATAGGAGAGATGGGAGGATCTGAGCCGTTTGATCTTGAAATGGAGGCAAAGGCATTTCAAAAGAGAGACTATACAAAAGAGGAAGAAGAGAAAGAAGAAAGAAAGAGATGCCCAACTGAACGCATCGGCGGCAGAGGTGTTGGTTATGAGGTCGGGCATCAGCCGATAAACGGGTCCCACGCATGCTCTCCTCTAGCATCGATACCACACAGTGGCCCCCCGCAGTTCTCCCGCCACAAGGTTGAGAGCCACTCCTTGTATATTTGGTGGTTAAATTATCACTGTTTCATGCAAGAACAAAAAAAAATCTGTTAGCCTCCAACAATAGTACAAAAATAATCTACAGTTTACTTTGTTAATAACACTTCAAATAAAAGACTTCATTATCTCGAAATGTTAAAAATTGCGTGAAAATTCTACTATAAGAACTATTAAAATATACAGTTGCAGTAAAACACAGGTGATGAAGGTAAAAGTGGCCTCTTCAGACTAAAAATCAAAGCTCCAGTTAAACAGGTCTATGACACAGGTTATATAGGAATCAGCACATAACAATTTAGCACTGAAATTGGATAGCTCCTGACAAGGAAACAAGTTTTTGGTAATTACGCCGCTAATACTCCAACTGATAGATCCCAACTAGTAGATCAAAACAGTAAATGATGGAATGACGCATCATCATCCCTCGACCATACAGCCAATCAACTGACATTCCAAAATTAGACCACTAACACCCCTTGGTCATTCAGCCACATGGCTACAATAAGCCAAAGAACTCAAAACAGTCGACTGATCTTCATTTGGTAAAGAAACCCTGACAAAAATCTTAAAATCTGTTAACAGTCGTCAAATCAAGGTATCTTTGAGATCGAGGGGATGCTTTCATTTAAAATGGAGATAAAATCTCCTTGCAATCAGTTCGTCTAATGAGCCACCAAATTGATACAAGAACAGCCATTGAAGGAACTCTAATACCAAGGTACATACAAGTTTTTCAATAATAATTCAAATCAATACTGTCTCATCAAATCCAAAAACTAAAGTTACCAGGTTTTCAAGAAAATAATCGACCCATTGCCAACCAGGACCAGGTCATCTGTACCCTAAACTAGGAACAAAAAGCAAAGTAACAACCTACATTCAAACTAAGATGTCTAAACAATCAAACAAAACAAAACAAAACCAGGAAAAGAGAAATCAATCAAAGTTTCGCTGAGAAACGCAAGAGAAAAGAAAATACCTAGCGAAGACGTGCGAAGCGAACCCGCATGTATTAGCTAGCAACAGAGCAAAATCAGCGACAGAGAACGAACCAATCCAGGGCTCAAAGAAGAGCCCCAAGGAAACAATCTCGGATCCACCAATCGATCAACGAGCGCTCGATTGATGGTCGCCGCGAGAGGGCCGAAACCCTAGATTCTGAGAGAAGGAGAATAAGAGAGAGAGAAGCGGACGGAAGAGAGAGAAAGACGACAGGAAAGAGAGAGGAGAGAGGAGAGAGGAGAGAGGAGAGAGGAGAGAGTTGATGACAGACTGTCACCAGCTGGCCCTCGGCTCGGATCTATCGAACCTAACACTATCCGAGCCTACGTGGCAGGCATCATGATTTCTCTGTGGACTCGGTGTATTATTTCTCGTACTTGCTTGTTGAATACGTTAACACTGCTATCCTATGAATCGTAAGAATTTATGGTAGACCACGGAACTATATGAGCTGTCACACAGTGGAGAGGTAAATTTATTCGCAATTGCACTGTGAAAGTGTCAATGACATTTTTACCTCAAGATAGTCAAAGAAAAACAAAAGAAAACATTGTTTACATTACTAGACATTCTTTTTTGAATTGTTTTCTGTTTGATTCTAAAAAAAATAAGAATTACATTCATTATTCTGTTTTCAAATATTTGACAGTTATGATTTTATTTTTCTGCGTTCTGCGTTCAGACTAAACTCATGCGTTCACGCTAAAAAAACAAATGACAAAAATGATTAAGTATGATGCAAAATTTCAAATTTGCGTTCACGTCTAAACGTTGCGTCTGAACGCTGCGTTCAGGCAACGTTGTGAACGACACGTCTGGAGTCTGGACGAACGTTCAGACGCTACGTTCAGACGTCAACGCATATTTCAAAAGTACTGGGTATTTTTTTTTTGCTTCGTAAACTCGGGTGCCTTCTATTTCTGAACGCTGAACGCAGAAAAATAGAACTATGACTGTCAAATGTTTGAAAATAGAGTAATGAATGTAATTCTTATTTTTTTGAGGGTCAGACAGAAAAAATTCTTCTTTTTTACTCTGCTTAGGTTTTGAAAATGATAAGGTTCAGAATTTTAGAGTCTAGACAGTTTGTTTGTACTGTCTTGAATGAATATAATTTTGCTCTTCTAAAAAAAAATATATAATTTTGCTTGAATTAGAGGAGATATAATATAATTAGACTAGTCAAGTAGTCTGCACCAGATAGTTATGGATTTGGAAGTATCATTTCTTCATTTTTTTCTGACTCTAGTCGACGTGAACGGATTGAGGTGCCGGGTCAGATGGGTCAGTTTTGAATTAAATCACCTTGGCTAAAAACTTAAAATTAATTCAGATTGATCCCGTCTCTTTGACAAGCTTAGACGAGAGGACAAATATGTTTTTCGAAAACAAAACGAAGTTTATTGTATTTTTACCGAACCATGAGGAAAGAAGTACAAGAGAAATAGAGAAGGAGATTAAGAGAATAAAATGTAATGGCTAATCTTAATCTTAATTTTCCGTTCTTTGTCTACTTATTTATAGGTCCAATCATTCGAGCGGAAACGAATTTCTTATTTGGGCGGGTCATCTAGTCATTATTGGGCTGCAATGGGCTCTGTTCTGTCGTGGTTCCTATCAGCCTTCACGGGTTGATCGTAGTGAGATCCTATCATCATCCATCGAGCTTCTGTAGTCAGTATGACTACATAAGCTTTTAAGTTCTATGTGCCGACCATTTTCTAACCTCTTCCTCCACATGCCGATTGTAGTGAGACTCTATCATCAGCCCTCGAGCTTCGTGGTCGGTACGACCACATAACCTTTGTTCTCAATATGCCAATCATCCTCAAACTTTCTCCTTCTAACATGCCGAGTCTTACAATACCAATGTTATCTTACCAGCTATCGCATCCTTTCCTTAGCCCTCGAACATTACTGTCAACATGTCGAGTCTTCGAATATTATTTTCTCGAGTATGTCCTTGTCCTGTCGACTACCCCGAGCGTGTAGTTAAACCTGATGTTCTATGTCCGCGCCTCTGCATATTTCGTGCCCTTTCGACTTCCGTCTCTACCACTTTCGCACTTTTTCGAGGTGTTTTCAATCATTTCAACTGCACACACGTTTTTCGATGACGGCTATCCAACTATCTTTCCCCCTTTTTCTTCTCTCCTTTTCATTTTTCCCAGAGTTCTTTAAACCTGCCTCTTCCTCTTCTTCTCTTTCTTTTGGTTATTCTATGACTGAGGGACGAGGATCTCGTCCTTCCTCAAGAGGAGCAACAGTTGAAAGACCTTGCTGAACATTACAATGTAAGTCCTGAGGTCGGTTGGATGTTACCGACCATTTTTTTCTTTTGGTTATTCTATGACTGAGGGACGAGGTCCCCAGAAAATTGGTGGTAAACCGTTGATGCTTTTGTTTTGGTAGAGGAAAGAGGAGCGCGTACGCCAGAAGGACATGGATTCGAAGGAGGTCGAGATTCCCTTGTCGTTTGTAGAGGAGATAGCGAGCGATTCCTACTAGACTTCTGAAGAAAAGAGCAGGATCCAGTGAATAAGTCTTGGTGCGGAAGAAAGGTTGGTACCGGCATCCGAGGGAGATAGAGCTCATCGTTCGGATATCAGAATGTGTTTTTACCACATGTTGGCTCAATGCGGCCTTACAATCCCATTCGGTGAGTTCTTCCTCGACATTCTCTGCCTTCTGAACGTGGCACCGAGTCAGTTGAATGCCCTAGCCTGGTGCACCACCTGTTCCTTTGAGTCACTTTTTACATGCCAGTACAAGGATTGGTTCTCTCACCTCGACTTCCCCAGTCCAACCGTGAATTTATTCTTGGAATACTACAAGTTTGTAGTGAACCGATCTTGGATAGTTGTTAATCGACGGGTGAAGAAGGATGTCGATCACATCTTTGGAAACCTCAGTAAGGTTCAGAAATGAAACGAGGATTTATATTATCTTCCTCTTTGTGAATCTAACTCAGCTTGGGAAGGGTTGGTGAGGAGGGATTGGAATCTTAAAGTCATGCTGCCGAGACGACCTTTGTTGGATCCGAAGGAAACTACAGTCCAACTGAGATTGGAAGAACTTTACTTTGGTTAAGCTTCTTTGACTATTTTCTTTTCTCCTTGTTACACACTTCTTCCAGTTATTAATATCGACTTATCTTTTTTTCTTTGTTTTCTACTTGCAACTGAGATGGGGCGAGTGTCAATTCCCTCATTTTTTCGAGGAATCGATTAGGCTCTCAAGGAGACTGAAGAGCCCAAAAAGTATCCTGCAACAACTTCTCCTCGACGCTTGAAAAAGAAGCCGAGGGTAGAGAAGACCGAGTCGAAACGTCCTGCCCCCCAGGTTGATGTTCAAGTCCCTAACAACCAAGTGTAGGCTGTTGTGCCTCCACACATCGATCCTGCCACCACCTCATCTTGTACACATACCAAGATCAACTTCAACTTCCTCGATATCCTTGACACAATTCCGTCCAACCCTGTCCCCCCGATTATAGAGGTCGCGCAAGTATCAGGGATTAACCAAAGAAGAATTCCTCCAAAGAAACCCACTCGAGGAGGCCGCACCGTCAGTACACAAGTGGGTCGATGTGGAGGCCATACAGGAAAAAAGTGTTGGGATTTCATGTGTAAGTTCAAGAGGACGAAAATTAAATTTTGTGCCTCTATTTAACTCAATACACAAAGGATCTTATTAATATAGCAATTGCAAGCAATATTATACTATGACATTTCATCGAACACCTCTTGTGCATCAACAAAACAGAAAATAACACATTTATTTCTTGCACAAGAGTGGATAAAAGGTTATACCTAAAGAGATTGTCAAATCTCTTTGTAGAGAGGAGTCGATTCCTCTTCTAGGTCTCTTGGAAACCGTTGTCTTTCTTCTTCGGCCATGGAAGCACCCTTGTCTCTTGATTCACCTTGAACCTAAACAACAACCTAAAGCATCCTTAGATAGATGGATGTAGAGGTTAAAGCTTAGATCCAACCATCTAGATCTTCAATCTTTAATGAACAAGCTATTTCATTTGGTGGCTAAACCTTGCAAGAGAAGGGAAAGAAGAACAATGAAGTTTTTCTTTCTACACACAAGAGAGGGAAAAAGAGGGTTACTATTCATTCTACTGGAGAGAAAAAGTCATTTTTCATCTCAAACATACCCCTTTATATAGCCAAGCCCTAGGGCAACACTTGTGTTAATTATTTACACAAATGGCTTTGACTACTCTCTTGTTATTCCCTAATCATATTTTGCAAGGATTTAGTTTATGAGTAAATAATATTACTATATTATTCTAATATGAATTAATTTATTATTTTTATAATGCTCTCAAACATTATAAAAAATAATATTCACATATATTCTCATAAATTTATTTTATGATCTAAGCATGTCATTTTACATGACATATTACTTTAACGTTTTATCACATGCATTTCAACTCATACATCAAGAGATTAAATACATTATATAAAATGTAAAATACTTATTGTTTCTGTTCAGTTGGTGTGACCTTACAAAGGATCTACGCCATCTTGAGATATAATATGAAATACTTTATATTATGGACTATAAGAGGTTCTATCACTATATTATAGTCTCTCAAACGACATAGTCATTACGTGCTTGATCCACTTGATTCGTGTCTATCCTTGTCTCATGATATTTTAAATAATATGCAAAATATGATCGCGTCATTTTTGCATTATATTATTTTCTTGGTCTCTCGAGTGAATTATAAGTATAACTACATCAGTTATATTGCATGCAACATAATTTCACTTTACTAAGGAGCCCGGTAATATCATAACTCAAATAATTGAGGGACAATAATAATATTGACATATAAATTTCTCCCGCACAAGTTGTACATAACGAATTACTATATAATTCCAATCATTTGAATGGACTTTAATAGTAATCACATTATATATTTCTCATGTGAAAAACCTACATGTCTCATATATACGATTCAAAGACACATTGGAAACATTAATGACACAAAACACAATCCATATAATGCTCCATCTAGTTAGGTCATGTTCAGTATATCAAGAATCACCATTTTATATACTCATGTCATTGAATGATAATCACTTATCAACATTTATAGAACTATAATGTACTTTCATTGACATGACAATCTTCATGGTAAATAATGTTCCCTTTAATTACCACGATTGTAAACATATTTAGGATTATATGTTTTCATCTAAAGAGTTCTATGGTTCAAGACCATGAGCATCTTCTCGAACGCTTCTAAAGATATAACATATCAATATCAAGGAACATAAATGTATAATAACATTTAAAATCATAAACAATTCATAAATTCGTTATAAAAAAATAACTTTCAAAACACACAACTTTCAAAAAGGTGGCGAACGAGAGAGACCGTGCCGAGCTTCGCCTTCCCCAGTTTAACGAGCTCATGGATGATGCCAGCGCTAGCTCGTTGTACGACGCTCCCCGGGGTTTGTATTTGTATGCCCAAGCCCTTCTTGCAAAAAGTACGCCTAAATACTTGAAGCAGGAGTATGTGGGCATGAATTTGGAGTCCCTGGTGGCCTATGTTGTGAAGGACTGCTATCTCCAGGGCACCGCTTTGGCCGAGTTGAGCAATCGCCTTCATGAATTGGAGGTTATCGAACATGGGGAGCTTCCTCCATGGCTAGCCGAGAGGATCAAGGCTGAGAGAGTTGTAATTGAAGCTAAAAAAGACAAGCTTATTCTGAGAAAGAAGTTCTTATGAGGGAGAAGGTGGAATTACAGACAACTTTCGAGGCAGGTCAGATTCCCCTAGTGGCGGATATCAATAGACTTACTGAGGAAAAGATCGAGACCGACCACAGAGTATTCTCTCTGGAAACCGAAATCTTGAGCTTGTAGGAGCAAAGCAAGCATCTTGTTGAGGAGTTGGAGAAAAAAATCTGCTGAGTGCTCGGAGGTGAAGCAAACCATGTACAAGTGCCTCCTCGGTTTGAACGTATTCCGCAGGATTTGCCGACGCAAGTTTGAAGCCTTGGAGGAGCAAAGGTAGGTCACTTCTCGGTTGCCGAAGGACTTTCTTTCTTCAACAGCCTTCTATACTGCCGCACTCGCCATCGCCTGCTCCCAGTTAATCAACAGAGCCTATATCACCTTAAAGTACGTGATCAAGTTCTTCCCTTTCAAACCCGAGGAACTAGGTTTCAATATGTTTCCCTTTGATGCTCCGAACTTATCTGCTTATGCATGAAGTTGATCTGCCGACACCCTAATTTCTCCTGAAGGCGAGACTTTAAATGTACCTGACTTTCCGAACCCGAGCGGCAAAGGTGTTTCCTTCCCTTGGGTTGACGATTGGTCGGCCGAAGATTTGATGGTCGGTGTAAGCTTAGAAGAGGCTGAGGCAGCTGACCGAGAGGAGGCTAAAGCGTCTCAATGGGGCAGGAGCTAAGATCGATAGGATGGATCTTAACAGCCTCGAGGATGGAGAATGAAAATTGTTCAGACTATGTTGAAGTTGTGTAACAATTCATTTTGGTGCTTGTAACTTGAGATTATGATGTAACATTTGATTTTGGCGCTTTTGACTATTGTACTGACTACTTAAATATTTATGTTGATTTAATGTGATTGATTGCTTCTTTACTTTTACTGCATATGCTTGTTGCTTGTTGGAAGAAATATTTGGAATATGATAACCTTTGTAGTTGCGCACAGAAAAACTCGACCCGATAGATTTATTCAAGTGTACATAGCACTTCAATTTGTTGTGTACGAAGGAGCCACACGCCGAGAGAATCGCCTTGTCGGGTCTGAAGAAGTCGCACACAAAAAAAATGACCCGACATGCATGTAGAGGTCATGTGCTCATTAAGTATGTTCGTCGGATCTGAGGGAGCCACACGCCGAGAGAATCGTCATGACGGTCGACCAATGAAATCTCGCTTGAAGTGCCCTAAAAGCGATGGTTCTGGCCCCTTGTTGGCTCCCACACATTCCTCCATGAATTTCCTCTAGTGTGTGCCGAACTTGAGTTTTGTCCGGACATTTTAACCACAGCCCCACGTAAACTTTTTGTACAAAGTGCCTTCAATAATTGCAAACTGTGCCGCTAGTTTTCTAATTCGAGCAACATCTAATCGGCTTTGAGGTAGGTGCCCCCTCGTGAGGTAGTTTCAGATGGGAGTGTACCATTCTTCCCCTTCGTCAATATGGAACTGTTCAATGTATTCCACTTTTATGTTGGGTTGTTGCATTTCTAGGACAATAACTGGTCGATCCTTGTCTAGATCCCCCTTCCGCTGCCAACTTGGATAATGCATCGGCCTTCCTGTTTTTTCCCCTCGGGACAACAAAATTTCGGTATGATCAAACATGCTCCTCATCCTTTGTATTTCTTTGAGGTACTTTGTTAGCTTGGGGTCTCTGACCTCGTATTCTCTTGTTATTTGGTTGACCGCTAGCTCACAATCACTATATACCAATACCATGTCCGCCCCTACTCCTTTTGCCAACCGAAGACCTTCAATCAATGCCTCGTATTATGTGGTGTTGTTGGTCATGAGAAACATGAGTCGTAATGCATAATTTAGGATTTCGCCGAGCGCCCCAACCATCATCACTCAAATTCTTGCTCCTTTCATTGACGAGGCGCCATCTACATACACCATCCATTTTTTGTCATTAGTAGCCGGGCCCTCGCTTGACTCGGTCGGTATCTCCAGAATGAAATCGGCTATGACTTGAGATTTCATGGCATTTCATTGGGTGACGGTGATGTCAAACTCGAAAAGCTCTACTGCCCATTTGAGCAATCGACCCAACACTTTGAAATTCCCTAATGCTCTTTTTAGTGGTTCCTTTGTCATGACCCGGATAAGGTGGGCATGGAAATATGGATGCAGTTTTTGAGCTGAGACCACAAGAGAATAAGCCAACTTCTCTAAGGGTGGGTGCCTAGTTTCTGCGTCTCTGAGAATTCACAACACAAAATATACCGAGTGTTGAGTACGCTCCTCTTCTCTTATCAATACTAAACTTATCACCTTGTCGCTTGCTACCAGGTAGACTAGCAGAGTCTCCCCATGTTTTGGTCGACTGATTATCGGTGGATGTAGGAGGTACTGCTTTAATTTCTCGAATGCTTCCTTGCATTCGTCATCCCACTCGAACTTCTTCGCTTACTTTAGAGTTTGAAAGAAAGGCAAGCATATTTCCCCTGATCGAGAGATGAATCTACTCATTGTTGTTATGCGACCTGTGAGAATTTGTACCTCCTTTACATTGCTTGGTGGCTTCATTTCTATAACAGCGCTACATTTTGAAGGATGTATCTGAATCCCTCGTTTTGATACAATGAGCCGAGGAACTTCCCACCTGATATCCCGAAAAAGCCTTTTCTCGGATTGAGCCTCATTCCTGTCTCCCACATCACTTTGATATGGGACGTAATTTTGGTGCAATTTAATTTAGGGTATGAGCCAAATACCAAAACCCTAAACTACGACAAACCATTGCAATTCAAATAACAATTCTCCGTGCTACATGTTTGAAATAAATAGAGGCAGAAGCGGAAGACTTATTGTCCATCTCCAACATCGACTCTTTTCTTGAAAATCTTGAGAAGTTGCGGAGATGTCCTTGCACGATCGTGGAAGGGTCGCTGATGAGTCCTTCCAAGCAATCACGGGTCACTATCCTTTCTCCGAGAGCACGAACGCCTCAACGGAGTATATCCACCAAATGAAGAGGTAGATGGTAGCTATGCACGACACATGTGCCCTAAACAATAGTGTTTCAAAAACCCATAATGCTTGGAGACCCGATGCTATTTATAAGGGTGCTAGTGTATCTTGGAAAGATGCAAAATTAATTATCAAATATTCATTAAATATATGAAATTATATTCTCTCCAATTCTTTTCCAAATTCTCCTGTTTACTTCTGTAAACATTTCCACAAAATTTGGTATGAAAGCTAGAATATCCAATTAGAAAGATAACGATAAATCTAGGTAGTAAAAAATTGCCGTAGAGCAGGTCTCTTGCGGTCGCAATGAATCTCATTGCGACCGCAATTGACTTGACATTTCCAGACTTGGCAGATTTCTGCCACATCTCTTGCGGCCGCAATAGAGGCTGTTGCGACCGCAATCAATCTGCTGAAAATCAACAGATTTGTTGCCAAATCTCTCCTACTCTATTGCGGCCGCAATATATTTGCGTTTCTGCTATTTTGCTTGGGCTTTGATCCAATTTGAGTTGAATACAACCCAAACAATATTTTTGACTTTACACTAACACCAATATATAGTTTAGTTAATCATAATCGATCCATTAACAATTATAATAATTACTTTAATTCTATATGCATTCGTGTCCCAAAATCTTATTGAAATACGTATAATGCCTTGAATACTGAATTAAACACATTTATGGCATATCCACATATTAGTCATCGTAATATTAGGTGAAAATACATGACATGTAGTAATCATATAACACGTAGTCCAAACTTTATTTATTGGAATTGACGTCTCAATTCCAACATTTGAATGTTTCGTCCAAATCCTGGATGTGAATTGAGGTTGTTGTGCTCTTGACTACCATGTCGTCAACATATGCTTCCATGTTGTGCCCAATCTGCACCGAGAAGACTTTGTTGACCATCCTCTGATATGTGGCCCCAGCATTCTTAGGACCAAAAGGCATGACATGGTAACAATATAGTCCTTGGTAAGTGACAAAAGCCGTCTTTGTTTCATCCCCTTTGTGCATCTTAATTTGATTGTACCTTGAGAAGGCATCCATGAAGCTTAGGTATCGAAAACTTGTCGTGGCATTGACTAGAGTGTCGATACTCGAGAGAGGGAATGGGTCTTTTGGGTAGGCTTTGTTGAGGTCACTGTAATTGATGCACATTCTCCAATCCCCATTGAATTTCTTGACTAGTACACCATTGGCAATCCATTCGAGACAATGCACTTTTCGAATAAGATTGGAAGATAGCAACTGATCTGTTTCTGCCTTAACCACCTTTTATCTTTCGATTTCGAGTCTTCTTTTTTGGTGTTGGACGGGTTGAAAGCCCTTTTGTACGAAGAGCTTATGTTCGGCTATGAGCCTGAAAATGCATGGCATATCGCCGATGGATCATGCGAAGATGTCCACGTTGCGTGTTAAAAACGTTTTTAGGTTCTCCTGTTCTTCTAAACTCAAGCCCATCCCCATCTGCACTGCTTTACCGAGGGCTAGTTCTAGGTCACGTACTTCCTCGATCGCCTCAACTGCCTGCCTCAGAGAATCTTCTTCGGTGGTAGTGCCATCCTTTTTACATCATCCACTTAAGCCACATGAGATGCTGCTCATAATGTCACATAGTAACAATCTCGAGATGCTTTTTGGTCACCTCATTCACTTTCGATACCAAACTTGGTTTGGGCATTCCAGCAACAAGTGTGATGTAGAAATGATCGCTCCCAACTTGTTTAAGGTGCTTCGTCCCAAGATGGTATTGTAGCCCGAGATGGCATCTACCACCAAAAACTTGACAAGTAGCTATGTTTGGCATGGAGGCTTACCAAAATATACCTTGGGATCTACCACCCCCGAGGAAGGTAAGGTGTCTTCGGTGAAGTCGATTAGGAAAGTACGCACAAGTGATAGGGATGACTCTATCAAACCTAATTTGTTGAATGCTTCTCGGTAAAGGATGTCGGCTGAACTGTTGTAAAGAGAATTGTATTTGCATTCATGTAGCTTGCATGGTAGTGTAGTGTAATTGCATGGTAATTTAGGATCTTTGGAATAAACATGTGAATTGGTCGGGATAAGAATTTAGGGAATTTATGGGGTCCTGCGGTTACTAATTTGTTTTGGCAGTATAACATGTGAAATCGAAGGTTAGAATCTGTAGCGTCTAGTCCATCATATGATTTGAATTCTGAAAATTAGGACCCGAATCGTTTGCTTAATACCACCAATATCATATTTGACACTTTGCTTGAATTGAACTATGACTAAATTTATTGGATATACACGTTTGTCTAGGTTGCCTTGTATGTTTAGGTTATTTCAACACTTGGGAGTTCAAACAGAGAATCTTGTTCCTATGATTGAATCCAGCCATAAAAAGATCCAACAAAAGATAAATTGCAAAAACAACAAAAATATAATAATCGAGTTGATTAATACTCCGCTAGCTTTGCTATGAGTACAAGTATGCAATATACACCTTGAACAGTCTGGGTAAATCAAGCCATTGTGTATTGTTCCAGTACGAGACAAGGACATAATCACTCGACACACACCAAAAAAAATAAATAAAAAACTTGAATCTTTGTATTATATTGGATTTGATCATAGGCATAGGAACCAAATGTTGAACCTACAAGTTTTGAGTAATTCTAAACATACAATGCATTTTAGCCAAGTCGTGATATTCATTCTTTTAGTCATGGGACGAGTCATGAAAAAAGGATTTAGATATGTCATTGTGAGAGAAGCTAGGGTTCAAAGTTTCGAGTTCGGTTGTAGCTTGTTCAAGAGTCGCTCGATCTAACCTAACAGCACTTCGACCCATGTCCCATGAGGTGAAGAAGATTGCCAAATTATTGTTTTATTATGTTAATTTGACAAATTCACAAGTTTTCCTTTTAGGTATGGTTCTAAACAAGATGGGTTAGTTTAAGGGCCGGCCTTTGACCTTCTTTGAGTTTAATTTGCTTAGGGACAAGCAAAGTACGTGATCGGGTGTCAAATCCACAAGAAACGAGACTTGAGTACCAAATTTATTTCTTTTAAATAGCTAAACGACAAATTTTGGGTTTGAAAGTTTAATTAACTAAATTCTAAAATTGTTTAAAACAAGAACACTAAAATATGAGAGATTAAAATATTTTTGGTGATTCTAGAATTTCGACATACAAATTACTAGAGGTCATTGGTCTTTGTTTAACAAACATCGTACTTTTATAATTTTCTTTGTGGGTTTCTAATCCAACATTAGCATTTATCCACTTTCGTGGCTTCGTACCGTACCTAATTTATTTAAACGTCCGCTATCGTGGCACATTCTCTTAAACTAGGTCCATTATGTTTCATGATTGGCCTAAACACATTTTAGTAATTTATTTTCTCATTTCGGTGCTTCGATAAATTAACTAAACGAGTTTAGGTCTCCCCTTAGGAACTGATTTCTCCTTTCGGTGCTTCACCAATTCCTACGCTATCTTATGTTATCGGGACTCGAATTATCACCTTTCGATTTCTAATTCAAGTCCTAGAAATAAAACCGTTCGTGTGGTCGAATTAGTCTTTTGGTTTCCAATCTAACGTTGCCATTCGTTGAGAGGTATTTACGATGCAATCAACTCGTACCATACAAACAATTAACAATTCAATTCACAAGATAGACAAAGATCAAATAAAAGTAAAAACATCCATTAAACTAAAGCAACAACATAGTAACGTGTTACATGCATAATCCTAGAAAAATAGTTTAGCCAAGCATGACACAAAGAACACAAAAGACAAGTTCAAATTTCATTACAGTAAATTCAAGAGAAGAGTTCAAGAAAGACAAAACCAATTTATGCACCCAATTCTCTTTTCTCCTTGCTTGCTTTCATGCGCCAAACCCCAGATCCAAATTCAAGATGAGAAATAATATTCCAAAGTGCCTTTTTCTTTTTTTTTCATGCGCAGGTGAGAGAGCTCTTTCCCAAAATGAGCATTTCCTTTTTTTCTGATTCCTTGCGCACACACAGCCCAAAAGAAAATTTCCTTTTAATGTTCTTCCTTTATTTTCCTTGCTGTGCCTTGCGCCAGCATGAGAGAGAGATTCAAAAATCAAAATTCTTCCTAAAAGTCCTCCTCAGATGAGATATATACGCTATCCTCGTATGTTATTTCCAAAATTTCCTTTTTTTGCGCACACATCACAGAGGAGAATAAAAACTGCAGTCTTCTTAAGGAGTTACTGTCAAGAGTTTTGGCAAGGTCTTGGCAGAAACTTTTTGTCTCTTTAGAGTTCTTGAAAATTCACAAAAAATGCAAACACGGCAAGTAACAAAACAAGTGTTGAAATTAACATGATTCAAACAAATTGGGTATGTTTTTGGGTCAAACCTTGTACAAATATATCATTAAATATGCACCTATCAACTGCCTGTATCTACCGAAATTCTAGAGACCCGATGTGGGATTCCTTCTTTCTCGTGACTCATTTTGAGAGACAGGACAACCGCATTGTCATGCAGAAAATGCACGTCACCATAATCACCACAATTGAAGGGAATAGGTGTATTGAATCCTTCAAATCTTTTATCCACTTGGAATACTTTTTCTCTATGTAAGCTCTTTGCATATCTCTTCTTCTTTCTTGTGGTGTCTCCTCCAGATGCATGACATCTTGTTATCATGTGGATTATAGACGTGGAGTCGCGCACAGTGTTTGCCTCGTCTTGGAACTCGGTCTTAGCATCCTTATTTCAGTTTTCTTCCCCCGGGGGATAATTTGTTGGCCGCCTTTGCTGTCGGTAACTCCTGTATGTCGGTCTCAGTCCACATAAGCCCTTTTATCTTCCCGGTTATTCACAAACTTCTGGAAAAATCTCCACATATTCCAGTCTCGAGCCAACCTTTCTAGTTCGTCTTTCAAGGCTAGACAGTCTCGTGTGTGGTGTCCCATGCGGTTGTGGAACTTACAGTAGCTACACTCATCCTTGATTTCAAAGATTTCCAGGGATTCGGGATACCGGATGAACGGAAATCCCGAACCTCTCGAAAATTTTTGTCACGTGGCCTATTGAGAGGGTGATACATGTTGTAGATTGGGTATCTTCTCTCTTCTATTTTTGCATTACCTGGCCGAGGCTTTGCTCGTGCTTGGTGTGCATGCTTTTCTTCGTTTGGTTCCTCTTTGCTGGAGGCCGCATCCTCTTCTCCTTGGATGTATGCACTAGCAAACACGATGAACTCCTGAAGGGTTGTAAATTGCGATTTGTGAGCTTCGAATCGCAAGTTTCCCTTCTTTAGCCCACGACAGGTTGCCAAGATTGCTACCTTGTCGTCGTAATCTTTTATTCCTTGTGCAGCCTCCATGAATCTGCCGATGTACTGTCTAGTGGACTAGGTTGTATTCTGTTGGATGCTGAGAAGGCTGTCACAGGACTGTTCCAGCTTTTTGGTGTCGCCGAAGCGAGCGAGGAAGGACCTGGCCAACTGGTCGAAAGTGGCTATAAACCGTGGTGGTAAAGATGAGTACTAGTCCCATGATGTTCCCTCTAGGAAAGTAGGGAATAGCCGACACATGACCGAATCGTCACATCCCAT
Source organism: Eleocharis quinqueflora (assembly GCA_964058865.1). NCBI lineage: Eukaryota > Viridiplantae > Streptophyta > Magnoliopsida > Poales > Cyperaceae > Eleocharis > Eleocharis quinqueflora. The sequence goes on along the minus strand of CAXKVX010003530.1, from coordinate 54,268 downwards.
CAACCGCAGGAGCTCCCTGAAATCTGATGATGAAGGCTCGTGGATCAGCGAATGTGGAGCAGGATGAGCGAAAAGTTCCCAAGTTTGGGTGTCGACTGTTGACAAGATTTTTGTGGAGTATAGGCTAGAAATTAGAGGGCCATCAGATAGTAGGTCATGTTGAGTTGGAGGGGCTTGCTGTACTTGCTTCTCAAGGGTGCACAATTTATGCCAGATCTATTCTTCGAAAGTAGTTGGTTTTGTAGATTGTGTTGCGCATGTTTTCAGAATGGAGGTTGGTATTACTGGTGGGAAGGGTGTAGAGAGTGTATGAGTGTATGATTGCGGGTGTTGAAAAGGGATAGCGAGTGGAGATTGCTGAAATGAATTTGTGTATGGGGCGTAAGCTGGGGGTATCGGCAAAGAATGGGGTTGTCTAGGGGTAGACTGCCATGGGAGATGTCTTGTTTCTGAGCTAGATGGCATCAGGTGTGAATTTGTTTGAGATGGTAGAGTCAGATTAATTGGAGGGTCGGCAAATGTTTGTATAGGTGGTGGACCAGAGTTTTTTAGATCTGTTAGGCCTGAGGTAGTAGGGGTTGGTACAATGGAGATTTGGTTAGCTGTCGGGCCGGGGACTGTGTTGACATTAAGTTCCATTAACTATGATAACATTATGGTTTGGACATGGGGTTGGTGCATTTTGACTGAGTGGTTGTGTTGGGTCATGACAGTTCGAACCTGTTAATTAGCTTAAGTTGCGGAAAGATCGTAAAATAAAAAATTTACTTCTAACTTAAGCCAAGGATTAAATGAGGTATGTCAGATAAGCAATCGAGTGTGTTCATCTCCAGTTTATCTTTGCCATCAAAACCCGATTTAATCCTTTTACAAATCTACTCAATAATTGATTTCTAAACCTTTAATCTACTTACAAATTAAATAGATCAATATAACATATTTATACCTTGATCCAAATTTCAATTGGGTTACAACAGACCGAGAAGACAGAATCTGAGAAACTTCTGGCTTCGGAGTATCAGACGTCTGATACCTCTATTGGTTATCCACCAGAACTAACCAGAGAGCGGTTTATTTCTTTTTCCAGACATATCGTAAATCGCGGAATTCTGCAAAAACACCATTCACCGAGAAAAGGACAAAATCAATATATTTACGACTCGCAGTTATTCCAATAGAAATACCGCAACTTTCGCAAATATATATTTTCCGAATCTCGTAAACAACCGTAACCGAGATAAAGAGAAAAATATATTTATCGATTTGATCAGACTGATCAGATACGATTCGAATGAATTTGTTATTTTCTCTTTACCTCTGCCCCTCTATTTATAGAAAAATTAAGCAGGTTGGTCGATTACCAAAATACCCTTGATTTTTGGCATATTTACAAAAATGCCACTCTCAATGGCGGTTGGAAAAAAATATCACACAATTGAGATTTTCATTTCCTTTTCCATGCCGACATCTTTTTATTTTATTTTTAATTAAGGTTTTAATTTGATAATGGTTATCATCCCAAATTCAAAACCATAATTAATATTTAAAATCTAAATTATATATATATATATATAATTGTTCTGAACAATTATATTTCTCAGGCTTCGATATCGATTTGGTTTCGGTATAGTTTTATACAACGCATCGAATATGCTTATAAATTAACCGTTGTTTATGCTTGTCATCTTATCTGACATTTATAATTTAATTATATCACGTATAATTAATTATAACCATCTTAATATTAATTATAATCAATTTATAATTAATCAGTAAAATTCTCTGATTAGCTTCTATACGGTGTGACCCAATAGGATCTGTGTTATGTTGAATAGAATTAAAACCATTTTAACTTCTATAATCATAGGAGGCATGTGACATCTACATTATGACCATCCAATTACACAGATGATGTTGTATTATACAATACCACGATCCGGTAAACTATTTTAGTCGTGTTAATTCTTTTTTCTCGCAGTATTAGATTAGTTTCAAGGTAGGTGTGTGTCATCCTTGCAAACTTAATCTTTTTCCGATCTTGAGCAGATTTATCAAATATAATTACTCTTGTAATTATACTGCATGCAGATAATCCTACTCTATCAAGGGACCCAGTGATACTGTAACTCGTATAGAGATACGAGGGACAATAGTACTTTTGGTAAACCATCACTACCTCAGCTAAGCTATGTATACCAAAAAACTACCGTTATGACTGTATTTTACCGACAACGTTAGATAACAATCACACATACACATACACATATCTTAGTAGGAAAGATGAATACCTCATACTTTATAACTTAACACTGAATGAAAACATTAATGACACGTACACAATTCCATTTAATATTTCATTCGAGGTTTGTCAAATACCATGTTCCTGGAACATGTATTTATGTGATTAAAATGACATTTCATGTCTATGGTCTGTAAAACTTAACCATCTTTTAATCCACATTCAAACCTTGTAATGGTAAATTAGTGTTCCTGCTAATTGCCTTGGTTAGAGACTTTTAAAAGTTTATATCATCTATATTATAATGTTTCACAATTTCAATTATTAACTCTAGTCAGATAAATGAATGATCCATAAATTCAATAATACTCAAGGCAACAAAATGACAATTTATTAATCACTCAATTCATGAACAAAGCTTTATGATAATTTATCGTATTATTGACTTTTAGATTATTACAAACTAACAATCTCCCACTTAAGCTAGGAGCCAATCATCGTAGGCCCTAGTTTCATGATCTCTAATTTTCTAAAAATCTCGTAAATCTAAAGAAAGCCTCGCAGCCAATCTCCTATGTGTCTCAGATCCATAGAAGCCGTCTGCAACTAGTGCTTGGCTTGAGGAAGAGGTTTCGTGAGTGGATCAGTTGTGTTGCTAACTGTGTCAACTCTACATATCTTTACATCACCTGTATTTACGATTTCTCGCATCAGGTGATAACGTCGCAAAACATGCTTAGATCTCGAGTGCGATCTCGGTTCCTTGGCCTGAGCTATAGCTTCATTGTTGTCACAATAGAGGTCCACAGGTCCTTGAACACTGGGAACCACTACTAGTTCGCTAAGGAACTTCTTGATCCAAAACCCTTCTTGGGCTGCTTCAGATGCGGATGCGGCTATGTACTCAGCTTCGGTGGTTAAGTCTACTGTAGTCTCTTGCTTTGAACTCTTCTAGCTCACAGCCCCTTTGTTGAGTATGAACATGTATCCAGACTGTGATCTCGAATCATCTCGATCAATTTGGAAACTTGCATCAGTGTATCCATTTATTACGAGCTCGGAGTCACCACCATAGACAAGAAACATATCCTTAGTTATTCTTAAGTACTCAAGGATATTCTTTGCAGCATTTCAGTGCTCCATGCCTGGATTAGCCTGATATCTACTCGTCACACTCGAAGTGTACGAGACATCAGGGCGAGTGCACAACATGGCGTACATGATAGAGCCTATAGCCGAAGCATATGACACTCTACTCATTGTGCTTCGCTCATCAGTTGTCGAAGGACGCTGAGTCTTGCTAAGTTGCGCACCATGATGGAAGGAATCCTTTCTTAGAATCCTGCATGCTAAACCTATTTAGCACTTTGTCAATATACGTGCTTTGACTTAATTCTATAAATCTTTTCAATCTATCATGGTAGATCTTTATGCCTAGAATATAGACAGCCTCGCCCAAGTCCTTCATCGAGAAAACTTTCTTTAATAAAGACTTAGCTTGTTGCAACATAGAAATATTATTTCCTATTAAGAGTATGTCATCTACATATAAGATTAGAAATGCGATGACACTCCCACTAGTCTTGCTGTATACACATGGTTCTTCTTCGCATTTGACGAAGTCAAATTTTTTGACTTCTTCGTCAAACCGAAGATTCCAACTCTGTCATACTTGCTTCAATCCATAAATAGATTTAAGAAGCTTGCATACCTTTCCAGCATTCTTTATATCCTCAAAACTCTCAAGCTGTTTCATGTACACATACTCTTCTAAATTTCCATTTAAGAAGGCGGTTTTGACATCCATTTGCCATATTTCATAATCATAAAATACGGCAATTGCTAAGAGTATCTAAATCGACTTAAACATAGCTACGAGCGAAAAAGTTTAATCATAATCAACTCTTTGAATTTGTTTGAAACCTTTCGCTACTAGTTGTGCTTTGTATACAGTCATCTTACCATCCATGTCTGTTTTTCTTTTAAAAATCCACTTGTTAGCTATGGGTTTCATCCCATCAAATGGTACAACTAGGTTCCAAACCGTGTTGTCATACATGGACTGTATTTCGAATCTCATGGCTTCCAGTCATTTATCCGAGTCATGCCTATCTATTGCTTTCGCATAGGTCATAGAATCTTCAGTATCAAAGACTGAGATCTCGTGCAGTCCCAAGTAACTTTCGGATGCATGGACTGTCCTTGTAGACCTACGTAGCACTTGACCTTCGGGCTGTTGAACTTGATCTACAACTATTTGCGAATCTAGTTCTACTTCTATTTGCGTCGAAGTACTTGAGCTCGGGACTAGAACCTCCTCAACAACTACTTGTGGATTTGATTCTACCAGATGCTCTTCAGTCGAAGTATCAAATAGTGGGTTAATCTGATATGGTTCAGATATTGTATTGTGTGATGTATATTGAATTTCTTCAAATATTACATTACTCCCACTACTTCCTTTTGCGAGAAACTGATTCTCCAAAAATATATCAACACGAGCAACAACTATTTTATTCTCGGACTGGTGATAGAAGTAATATCCTTTCGTTTCCTTAGGATACCCTACGAAAATTTGTCAGATTTGGGATCAAGTTTGCCAGATGTCGGACATTTGTCAGATTTGAGATCAAGTAGACGTAACCATATCTACTGTAATCATCAGTAAATGTGATAAAGTAAGAATAACCATTTCTTGTACATGTACTCATAGGTCCACATACAATAGTATGTACAAGTTCTAGTAAGTCACTTGCCCTTTCGCCTCTTTTGGAGAAATATGCTTTGGTCATTTTTCCACGTAAGCAAGATTCGTATGTGTTAATTGATTCAAGATCAAATTTATCAAGAAGTCCATCTTTATGCAACTTCTTGATGTGTTTCTCGTTTATATGACCAAGGCGACAATGCCACATGTAAGTCGTGCTTTCATGAGACGCTTTGAGTCGTTTGTTATTTATGTTGAACACGGCTTTTTCCATTTCTAATATATACAGACCATTTATCATACAAGAGGATGCATAATATAATTCATCTTTATATATTGATCTATTGTTCTTTATAACAAAAGAGAACCCATTCGTCTCTAAACATGAGATCGAAATGATATTCTTGGAAATGCTAGAAACAAAATAAATATTTTCAAGCTCCATTACAAGCCCATTAGGTAAATACAACTCTATACTTCCAACTGTTACGGCTGCAACCTTTGCTCCATTTCCAACTTGGAGTTGTACTTCCTTGTTACGTAACTTCCTTCTATTCTTTAGTGCCTGCATATTCGAACAAATATGAACACATGATCCAGTATCTAATACCCAATAATTAATAGAGGTAGTAACGTTAACTTCAACAACAAACATATCAAAGGATGAAGGTTTGAAAACATTTTCAGATTTCAAGTTCGCCAGATACTTTAGACAGTTCCTCTTCCAATGACCCTTTACGTTACAGTAATAGCAGTCAGAGGCAACATAAACCTTTATCTTGAGAGGATTTGGTTTAGCAATTTGTTTCTCTTTGCTCTTGTACTTAGGAGCCACTTTCTTTGGGACCTTTTTTTATCTTCCTCTCACTAGCTCGAATCATGAGGACAGAAAAACTCTTATTTATGTCATCATCTGCAATCTTGAACATCTCTTGCAGCTCTTGTAGACTCTTGTCCATTCCCAGCATGTGAAAGTTCATGATGAACCCCAAAAGGCTGGGAGGGAATGAGTGCAAGATAACGTTTGTCGCAAACTCTTTGTTCAACGGAGCGTTTAGCTTCTCTAGCTGTCTAGACGAAACACGATGAAGAGCGAAACTTGCCAGCATACGCCATAGCCCTATAGAGTGATTCGACTGAGAATTTGCCCGAGCTTTCCCATTTCCAAAGAATGATATCTAATGTCCAGACACCTGCCAGTAGCTGAATGCCGAACAACCCTGGGCCCAAACACTTGGAATTCATTTTAAAGATGAAGGATCTCAAAACTTTCTTTCAGCATATGCATAAATGTTGAAATTAAGTAAAATTTGCCCTAATAATGTAAAATATCTCTACATAATGCCATTTTAAGTATATACATAGCATCAGATTCCATTGACAAGGAGTAACGATACTAAACAGATGGTAGAGGAATATAAGGAAAATGATACCAATTACAGTAAGGCCACACGACTATCTAACAAGGATAAACAGAGGGGGAATAGGTACAAAACATTTAAAAGATGGCTAACAACTGATGTATCCAAATTTCTCTTGAGCTGCTGCGTGCATTGCTTCAAAGGTGCTTAGTTTGTGAATTCAAGTTTAATACTGCCAAATCAGATTACCTCCATGTTTTGGTCTCGATTCTGAAACACACAATGAGAAACTAGTTAGTGACAAAATTCATCCCAAATAATACAGCACGCAAGTAAAAACAGGTGGAGAGCCATTCTCATTTCTCAATTTATAATTAACTTTTTCTTGTAAAATTGTTCTTTCCCATCACTTTGCAGTTATGTACACAACAGTTATAAAGAATGCAAGTTAACTTATATCACAGCACACAAGAAAGAAGTGAAGCTACAAAACTCAGGAAAGCAAGTACTTTGGTTTCCTTGCACTGACAGAAGAGCTACTTGTCTGAGGTCTACTCCCAACATGCAGTGTCTCACTGGTACGTGGTGGAATAGGCTGAAACATTACAGTACAACAAAGTTAAAACAATTTTGCATAAATCCAGAATTTCTTGTCAGTTCGAAGCATTGGCACAGCCAAGCAGACAAATTGGCACGACATAGCTGTTAGTGGCACAACAAAAGGCCTTTTTATATAACTGACAAGCTATACCACTCTGGTAATTCATGGCAGTTTTAAAATGTTTGACATAGTTGTAGAACAGATAAAGTGAAAACGATCCATATTTCAGTTATAAGAAGCAGCACTACATTGTCATACTATATCAGAGATCCTATAATTTCCAACTAAGATCCAATAGTTTCCAGGGACTTTGAAACAAACATAAAATAGTTGTATCCAATCAAAACAAAAGATGGCGGATCTACAATGACAAATTTTTTTATACCATGTCGGCTAACTATATTAGCACTAGATTTTCATCCAAACTCCACCTTATCTGATTTTTACATTTGGGGGCTTAAAATGAATCAGAGCTTGTAAGGATCAGGGCCAATATGTCAAATTTCAAATGGATTATGATTTCCCCATTTTATTGGCAAAACAAATGTTGATGTCAGCAACAAGAACAAAAAGAATTTTGATTTGCAAAATAAGTACACAAAAAAATAAAATCTTTATGAAAAATAAGAACATCAGTTTGCACAATATGTGCACAAAATACAAGATCTTTTTTAAAAAGGTTTATACCTTGCGAGGAGTTCTTATCTTGTTGCTTTCAGTGGCATGTGAAAGGGCTATATTTCTCACCGGGGGATTGCTTCGAGCTGGTGTCCCATTATTTCGTGCACTGCAGCGAGGTTGTGTTGTACCTTTGATCGGGGCCTATTGTCATGAAATAACCAATTCTTATAATTCTATATATAATATATAATTAGAAAAAGAAAAAAAAACCTACCATGAATACAAGTAAAACTTGAAGCTAATTCCTAAGTCGATCAGTAACATAATATGTTATAAATTGGTAAAAAAAATGTGTTAAAGAATATAGCAGAAATGGTGCTGTTTTACAAATGATAGAAGTTCCAGCCTAAGTTATTTCAGACTCAGTACCAGTATAATATTGAGTATATTGAGAAACAAGCACTAATAATAAAATTGACCATCTTACCTCCTTGATTTTGTTTCTTGAAAAGGTCTCATTTGCACCAGAAGTACTTTCATTTTTCTTAGGAGGTACATTTGTTGAGCTGGTTTACAGAGTGTGAATACATAGATAAATAAAAGCCAGTGACGGACAATAAAAATTAGAAAGCTGATGCATGAAAATAAAATAAGTTGTTGCCAATGGAATATGTATAATGATCTCGAGACAAACGTTTGATAAATTTGGCAAAAGAAATTGTTACCTTGATTTCTGAGTATCAAGAGTGTATCTTTCGGCTCTTTTCACAGTTACAGGATCGTTGTTCAAAACTAATGGATCCTTCAAAACTTGCCTATGAAAGAATAATAACCATTATATTATAGCTACAACCTTGACAGTAATATAAAAACTGCTATTTTAATGATGATGATCATTACTTGTTCACATTGTCAAAGTAAGTGATAACAAAATATCAGACTAATAAAATAATAGGTAATTCCTTTTGAACCGAACAAATAGGATTCTTCATCTCTTCCTTCCCTTTTTGACATGCCCAAAATATCCCTCACAGTTTGCATTAATTGTTGAAAAAGAAAGTTCGCATTATTTGTGCAGAACTGCAATTGGAAGTATGAGGAACATTTACTAAATTAAAGGTAAATAAAATTATTATAAATTATAAGGATTAGGAACTAACCTTCTAGACTCAGGGGTAATACTTTTAACGGTACTTGGTATGAAATTCATTCTTGGAGTGCTCTGTAAGACCAAACACAAAATATCAGTCAAAATACAAACTGGTAAAGAAAAATCATTTTTAAGAGCAAGAAAGAACAAGTCAGTATGAAGATGCAAGATCACAACCCTAATGAACTATTATCATACAAAATGGTAATTCCAGCAATTGTGTACCACTAGTGCCGCCAACAGTAGACTATTTTAATACTAACTTTACATAATTTCCCAATAATGGCACCAGAAGTTGTTAGCAACTATTGATAGTAACAATTGACAATAGTGTTGTTGTGTTATTATTGTTGGCACAAAAGGTTAAACTGAACATACCTGTATAGAGGGTCCCATCTTTCCACGAGTAATTGCTTCAATTCTATTGCTACTCAAATCTGATCTCTGCACTTTCTCTCTCATCGCTCTTCCCCTATCTCCAGCTGAAGAAAGAGGGCGCCTATCTCCAGCTGAAGAAAGAGGGCGCCGTGGTGTTGAGCTAGGACGGTTTCCACTAGAACTGACAGGCCTACGCATAAATGCACTCGAACTAGGCCTCTTTGTAGGTGCAATTGTACTTGTAGTTGTGGTACTAACAACTGGAATCGTTTTAGTAGCTTCCTTTGTTCTGACTTTGAGGTTGCTTGTGTTATCGGCCTTTCTTATGATTTTCCGCGGCAGTGGAGGTGGCGGTGGTTGTGGTTTATGCACAACAGGTCGTGTTTGTGGTTTTAAGTTCTGTTTTAGACCAGGGCGGGATCTGGCAGAACTAGAAGGTTCCTAGAAAGAGAAAAATGAATAACAAGGTTGAGCTAGATGTAGTAAGTTGCTGTAAGAACTGCTTTGGCACTAGTACAGGTTTTTGATCAAGAAACTAGCATGAATTATTAGTTTATGACAGATAACCTATAAAAGCAAAAACTCTATATATTCTTATTTCTCACTTAATAGTAACACTATCTCATTTTCCTCGTAAAAGCAGAGAAGTCCCACTTAAATCACCCCGGAAATAACGCAGAATACCCAAAATTACCTTCTAACAGGGACATTCAAAGTGTGCACATTTTCCACATAATAGTGTTAGGGGCGGGCACAATTGTAACCGAACCTCTACCCTTATCTAAGTATACATTTTACCTTAGCTCTGCGTTCAATAGGCTTCTTGTTAACCAATCTGCTACTTCTTTCATTGGTTTTTCTCGCATCCCCAATGATTGGCATCTCTAACTTGGTTTCTCCAACACCAGAATTCTCAACCACAGTACTCCCTTCTACATCTGTCCTTCTCTCTTCAACAGTTGTTCCTGTCTCCATTGCTGCTTCCATTCTTCGTCCTGTTCCGGTTTCCTGTTCCTCCTCAGAGAGGCTCCCATCTATACTATAGTCTAAGGTGAGTTCAGTCTGCTGGATGTGTTGCCGTGCTTGCGGCTCTTGCTGTTGTTGTTGCTGTTGTAGTGCCTTCAGGGCCCGCATCCTCTTGTAGTATTCCTCAAAGTAGGCCTTCTTCTCTGCCACCAAGCCATTGAATTTTTCGAGTTCCTCTTGGCGCCTGTCGTGCCTGAAGACCGACCATTTTTCCCATGACAATGATTCGAATTCAAATTTACCAAAGGAGACCGAGCCGTGATCTAGCATTTGTGAGATAGTGACCCCCTAAAAATGGTACAAAAAAAATATAAATATAAATTTTCTTTGAGTTTGCGAACAGGTGTGTGTGTGTGGGGGGGGGGGGGGCGTCAATATCTGTCAAGCTATTGTAAATTAAAAGGAAAAAACCAAGCAATATATTAAACTTTAGAACACAAAAGAACTAAAACAAGATCAGACTTTTATGCAACAGATACAGTTCCACAGAGGTATCATCATTTTATAAATTGAAATGCTTAATAGTAACGAGGTACAATTATATATAAAAAAAAAAAAGTTGAGGCAGACTATCCTGCTTGGGTAAGAAATCATCCTCTGATAATAGTTATGATTTCAAAAAGTAGAAAAATTCTGAAGAAAGGGACAGGAAATTAAAATTACCGTGGAAGCATCTCTTTGGGTTAATTCCTCCTGTGACCATGCAAAATAGCCTTGATCCACATCCGTAGTCATCTTTTTTTTACTTAAATTGCAATCTCATACCACTTAGCATATATTTCTCGATTTAGAGACAAAAATGCTGCTGAATTATGAAACAAAGGAAATAAAAGAATATAAATTAAGATCCATATTCGACAAATTAACAATTCAAAAATAACAAAAAATAAACTTGCAAAATAAAGAATACTCTACTTCTCTTTATTGAGATCAGCTAGTTAGCAAAGAATTAATGGGCTAGTAATAAACTCAGTCAAAATAATACGAGTCTCGAAATTTTACTTTTAAGAAATAAAAGGTAGCAATTATGACAACCACTGATAAGAATTAGAAAAAGCTGTGTCACATGACACCCATTTTTGTAACAGTTCAAACTTTAAAAACGCAAAAGAGGAAATTCTTAAATATTAATGGAGAAAAAAAAGTAGAAAGAGAATATGGTCAGAAAGAAACACAAATCTAGTTTCAATAACATTGAACAGCAAATTTTGTTCCCACATTTTTTAGTTAGCCTTTGGAAAAATTACAGTAAATTACAGAATTAACCCGTTAACTAGACCAAATTCTCTCTCCGAACGAAGAAATTGGCAAGTTCAAAAAACACCCATTGATTTTGAAACTCAAATTTTTTTAATATTTTTGGAAGCAAGATTTTCAAACTTTAACACTCAATATCTCCAAAATTCAGCAACATTACATCATATCTCACCTATCTAAGATTTCAATCTCCCCATAAAAATCTCTCAAAGAGATTAAGCATCCAGATCCCAAAACTACATCCTTGTCACTGATAAAGCAAAAATTAACCGCAAGAAAGGAACAAGGGAACCTCGAAATTCTCCTAACCAAGGTAAAGAAGTAAGAAGAAGCATAGAATGAATTCGAATCACTGTACATACCTGAGACTGAGAGGAAAAAGGGAGAAGAACAAACAAAGAAGGCAGCAATGCTCTCCAATCAATCAAGCGATTCGAACAGAGAGAGAGAGAGAGAGAGAGAGAGAGAGGGAGAGATCACTAGGTCAGGTCACGCACTGTGTCATGTGAAGAGGCCTATTTTTTTAATATTAGAAATATAATAAATAAACAAAAAGTTGGATACTCAATTGATATATTGAATTTGAGTCATTCAATTAACGGAGATTTTGCGAAAAATTATTCACTTTAGCTTTTGTTACATTTTTCAAGAAATTATTTTTTACTAATCACGATAAATTTAACAACTCAGATGGATCAAAGCACATAGTGTACCTATCTTTTGGAGTACCCAAATTTTGTCTAATACATAAATTATTAATAGAAAGAAAGATTGTAGTGAAAGTTTCAAAAATAAAGAAGCACGAATTATTATTTCAAAATTTAAGAAGCATGAAATTAGCAATTTCTTATTTTTTTGGAAAAAAAAAACAAAAGCACGAAATTGACAATTCAATGCTAAAAGTTCTAAAATAATTGACTTACTTGAATTTTTTATCAATAAAATATTATTAATTTAATTCATGAGATGAGTTATATTTGGTTATTTTTTAATAGCAATTTCGGCTACACTCATCGGGATTGTAATTAGTTTTTTTACCATCGCAAGCCATGAAGTTGTAGATATTTGAATCTACTTCCATTCTGTCGAGCCTGATTTGCGGTCGCAGGAATGTGCATAGCAAATTTGATACCATCTTCAACTTATGTCTTAATTAGTATTTTTTATCACGAGTTTACGTCAGATTCAATTTTGAATCGTTAGTTTCTCCAATTACAAATCAGACTCGACGTGGTGGAAGTAGACTCGAATATCTACAGCTCGATTGCTTGCGACGATAAACAAAAAATAATTACAGTCTCGACGAATGTATCAGAAGTTGCTAAAAAAAACCTAAAAATACTAATCATACTTAATATATTTTGTAGCAACTTCGACTATGCTCGTTGGGACTATAATTAGTTTTTCTAAAGTCGCAAGCCATCGAGCTGTAGATATCTGAGTCTATTTTCATCCCGTCGAGTCTAATTTGCGGTAGGAGGAATGTGCATCTCAAATTTGACACTATCTTTTACTTATGCCTTAATGAGTAATTTTTATCCCGAATTTGCGTCAGAGTACATTTTGAATCGCTTGTTTCTTTGATCACAAATCAGACTCGACATGATGAAAGTAGATTCGAATATCTATAGCTCGATGACTTGCGATGCTAAAAAAGTAATTACAATTTCGACGAGCATAGCCGAAGTTGGTAAAAAATAATGTTAAGAGGAGGCACAGAAAATCGAAACTGGAGGCGTATGGTATTGGTAGGAGATTGAGTTCCCTTGTGCCTTTCTTGCGGGAAAATGGAAATGGCACAGTACAAATGAATTATTATTAGAGGACCGTTAGATTAGTGACATTTTGGAAGTATTATTATATATTCCAAGCACCAATGACAATGCTGTCAATGCACCATTCCAGGACCTCCTAATTCCTAAATGATAAGATTTTTGAGTTAGAATAGGGACCCATAACCACAACCCGTATTGCGCTGCGCCTGATATAGTGATATGATATCTAGTTTCAGTACAGTAGGCCATGTGATGTGATGTAACCATCCATGCTGCCTCTGGTTGGAAGTTGGAACCCAGGCCTAGCATCAGCATGACAGCATGTGGTTGGTGTTGATTAACTGTTGAAATCATGCATTACTCTTTAAGCGCCTCTCAAGTGAAGTCTCAACTTATCCTTGCTATTGCAAATATGCCTTTTTGGCTTTTTCTGAGAGGAATCAAATATGCTTGTTACTAACTAAGAAAAGGTGACATACGTTGTTTCGGGAGTTTCAGTTCCTCGCCCAAGATTCTAGAAGAGTTGATGAATACATCCTCGAGTTTTATCAACTCGAAGCTAGAAATCAACTTAACGAGATTGAGAACCAACAAGTGGCTCAATTCCTCTGTGATCTTTGAGGTCTAAGTCAAAATGCGTTGATTGAGGTCTAAATAAGTGCAATTTTTGAAGTCGAAAGTTTTCCTCGAGAACTACAAGAAAGCGAAGAGTTTGTGCAAGGACCCAAAAAAGAGCATGTTTTCGAGAAAGAAATTCACGAGGATGATCCCGAGCCTGATTCCTAGAAAGAAATTTAGGAGGATGATCCCGAGTATGTTCCTTAGTACACTGAGGAAGTTTGTGAGGATGATTTCGATGATGACCCGAGCATGTTTTCGAGTACACCGTGGAAGTCTACGAGAATGATTCTGAATATGTTTCTGATGGCACCGAGGAGAAGATCTGCGAGTATGATCCTGACTATATTACTGAAGATGTCGAGAAGGAAATACACGAGGTCGATATTGAAGATTTTCTTGAGTCTGAAGAGTTGTCTCGAGAATCACAAGAAGACATGGAATACATCGAGTTTGTAGAGTCTCCTGAGAAGCTATTGAGTATCTCGAGTCTGAAGGGTACCATCAAGAATACGAAGACGAAGGACTGGTAGAGTTCGAACCCGAAGAAAAGTACTAGACTAGTCGAATCCGAACCACCACCTACACGGACTCCTACTTCAAATGTACCCTCACCATGTCTATTGTTGGAACCACCTCCATCACTCAAACCACCTCCCGAACTGTCATTAGTACCAAGGATAGTAGAGTCAAGCTTGAGGTCAAGTTTTTCATCAATCCGGAGAGTATGACGCATACCAATGAAAGAAATATGATACGGATTCAGATTGTGATCCCGAAATGATTTGATGAATCTTACCAAGATTTATCTCCAACATCACTTTGCATGCACTGCAGGTTATCTAAATTATTTTTCCTATTTTCTATCTTTTATTTCTAGCATTTAATTATCGTATATTTCATTTTTTTCTTTTAGTTTTTGCTTTTTTTGGAACCAAGACATTTGTCGCCTATATAAAAGACTCTAGTCATTTGTATCAAGCATCTCTTGTTTAATGAAATTTCCAGTGTGTTATGAATTACGAGAATTATGTATTTTGCTACTTAGCATGTTATTGTTTTCTCTTTGTTTTTATTCTCCTAAACTAATTATCACTGTCCGTCCTTGCAGAGTTGTGATTTGAGACTCGCAGTGTGTCATTCTGATAATGTATTGTATTGACAAGTTTTTAGAAACAATAGTTGATATACATGATTGTTGGGTTACGAACAGTTCGAACCCGTCAATTTATTTATAGGAGTTCAATATCACACACATTCATTTAAGTATTTGTAATTTTTTTTAGAGATATTCGATTATTACATTTAATCCGGGTGAGAAAATTTTCCGGATAAGATGTAAGAAGAATGTTTAATTAAATAGAACGTGCCAGATAGCGAGGATAATAATACAAACAGAACAATGACAAAAATACCCACATGACGAGCACGTGGGTTTCCTCCGTAAGAAAAGGTGACGCGACAATGCAAACTAAACAACAGTGTTGGGTTCATTTATTATTATTATTATTATTATTATTATTATTATTATTATTATTATTGTGTTAGTATGAATAAACACATGAAATAATTCGATTTATTAACTCGAATGAATTTAAGTTTATAAAAAATTATGTTTCATATCACATATTCACATGCCCTATTTATTTTCAATGCAAAAGTTTAATGACGATTGTCTTGTATTGAGTAATATATTTCATAACTGGAAACGGAGAAGACATGCTGAGTTGACTCTTAAACAACTTTAACTATGTTTAGATATGTCGTCACCATGCAGTTGATTAAGTCATCAGAATTTTACGAGAGAGGTCATGTCAAAATTATAGTTTTCTCTTTTAAGATCAGGCAAAAAGTAGCTTTAATAGTGGATTTGAAGTGACTGTTAAAGGAGACTGCTAAATGTTTGAACCGCCCTGTACAGAAAGCTATATCTTTTATAGCAAATTTTCTACTAGACCTGCTATAAAAATTGATCTTTTATAGCGAATTAAAGGAGGGCTCGCTATAAAACTGCCATTTATAACTGGGTTTAATCCAAGCTCGCTATAAAAAAATTGCCTTTTATAGCGAATTTTGGGGAGGGTCCGCTATTAAATACATTACTTTATCAAATATATGTTGGAATTGAGATGTCAATTCTAATAAATTAAGTTGGACTACGTGTTATATGATTACATACATGTCATATACTGTCACTAATGTTACGAGGAGTAACAGTTGGAAATGTCACTAAATGTGATTAATTAATATTCTAGGCATTATACATATTTCACCAAGATTTTGGGCACAAATGCATATAGAACTTATCTAAATTGATTATAATTATTGATGGACTGATTATGATCAATTACTATATATATGGGTCTTAGTGTAAAGTCAAAAATATTATTTAGGCCAAATCCAACTTGTTTTGGATCAAAGCCCAAGCAAAACAACACAAAACGAGATTTATTGCGGCCGCAATGCAGTAAGGGAAGATAAGGCAATAAATTTGCCACTTTAGCATGATTTATTGCGGCCGCAATGGATCTCATTGCGGCCACAAGACACCTGGCAGAATGTTGTCAAGTGTGGAATTGCCAAGTCTATTGCGATCGCAATGAGATTCATTGCGGCCGCAAGAGACCTGCTGTAAGGCATGTTTTGACTGCCTAGATCTCCCGTTATCTTTCCGATTGAATAAAATGTATTTTGTACCAGATTCGTGGATCTATTTACAATAGTAAATACTAGGATTTGGAAAAGAATTGGAGAGAATATAATTACAAATATTTGATGAATATTTGACAATTAATTCGGCATCTTTTCGAGATACACTCTGACCCCTATAAAAGGTCCCGGGTCTTCAAGCGTTGGGGGGTAACAAGAGATCAGAAATTTCTGTGATTAAGGCACATGTGATGTGCGTAGCTACTATACTCTTCTCCATTAAGAGCATATACCCTGTCGAGAATTTCGTGACCGTCAGAGAAAGGATAACATTCCCAAGTTGTTTGGAAGGATCTGTCGGGAAAGCATGTGACAAGGCGCTTCCGCAAGGCTCAAGACATCTCAACCCTCGCAAGGATTAAAGACCGGAGATGACTGGTGGAGATGGAAAGTAAGTAAATCTGCTTTCGCATTTTATTATTATCTCTTTCGTGTCGCAACAAATTTTTCCATTGAATTATTATTGCAATTGTTTTAGTTTAGGGAATGGTAACTTGTTGATATCCTAATTGAATTGCACCAACGATTTAATTCCGACAAGTGGTATCAGAGCCTCCCGTTGCACATGTTTGAGATATTTTGATTTACTAGATTTATTGGATTTTAATTGTTGCATTTTTGGTGATTTTCTCTTAATTTTGTGAATAATTGGTTCTTTTGAGAATTATGATATCAACAATTATTTTTTGCGAATTTGAAATTTCCTCGCATTTGTTGCATTAATTGAGTTTTATCAAATTTCCTCGCATTTTATGCGAATTTGAAATTCATATTATTCATATTAAATGTTTATTAATATTTGGAACAATTATTTAAAAATTAAAGTTATTTTTGAGAAATAAATACAATAATTTTGATAAAAAATTCGAAATAGTTTGTCCAGAAAAGTTTATTTCCAAAGCAAGGAAAATTTGTGCTAAATCAAGGTCTATTACGGCCGCAAGAAATGATATTGTGACTGCAAGTCTTGTTAGGAATGTCTCTGTTTTGGAAAATCAGAAAAATTCCAAGTCTGAGGCTCATTGCGGCCGCAAGAAATGATATTACAGTCGCAAAGACTGTGGATTTCAGTACTGTTGTGGGCTGAGTACAATTTGAACTGATAGGTTTTTTATTGCGGCCGTAATGTCTCTGGGTTGCTGGCTGTGAAAATTGAACTGACATGTGCTTATTGCGACTGCAACCTAGAGCAATTGCGCCCGCAATAGAGCATGTTTAACATTGTTTCTGGAGAATCCAAAAAAATGAATTGATAGGAACAATTGCAGCCGCAATGAACTTGCTTGCGGCCGCAAGTACTCTGGAAATTGGCACAAAATAATTGAATTAACAGGTTAATTGTGCCAATTTTTCGGAAATTTAATTTTTTGTTAATTAGGAGTAGTGTAAATTAATGGTAATAATCTACTTATATATAATTACAATTAATTTTTCTACAAAATTAATACTATTTTTAATCTTAATATATAGAATTTAGCTATGTATCTATCATTAGTATAAAAGCTAATAAAAGCCAAGATAAAATTGCTAAATTCTAAAAGATTTAATTACGATTAAAATATGGTATTCAAGAATATTTAGTAATTGTCTAATTACTAAATATATTTAAAAGTATATGTTTTGTAAAATATATGTATGTGTATTTTATTAACAAATAGAAAAATTGGAAAATTTGAATTTAAAGTCCCTATTTAGTTGATAATACAACATATATCTTAGCATACCCACTACAAGAGTCATTGAAATTCAGGAGGCAAGTGACTGGCAAACTGAAAAATGATTTCCATCAATTATGTTCTTTGATTCAAAATATTAGGTTAGACCAAAATACTCCTGATAAGTTTAATTGGAAATGGGATACAAAAGGCTCATTTTCAGTTAATTCTCTTTACAAATGGTTAGACTTTGGAAAAAATTAGAAATAGAGAGTATGAAACCATGTGGAATGCAAAAATGCCATTGAAAATCAAAGTTTTTCTATGGCTAGTTAAAAGAGAAAAGGTGTTAACTAAGCAAAATTTAGCATTGAGAGGGATGAATATAAATACTAGCTGTGTTTTTTGTGGCTTCGAGGAATTCATAGATCATTTGTTTGTTACATGTTCATTAGCACAAAAACTATGGGATTGGATAGCAGAATACAATGGCTTTATAAATCAATTGCAATATGTCAAAGAATTATGGTATGTGCAAGCTGCCATTCCACTTAAAGATAATGTGATTGTAGAAATAGTTAGAGGTGTTGTGTTATGTACCATTTGGATAGAGAGAAATAGTATTTGTTTTAGAGAAAGTAAACACAAAAAAATTCATTCCCTAGGTTTAAATATCATTAGGTTAGCAGGCTTCTGGTGTAAAAATACAAAACAAGACTTATCTTTAGTATTACCTCAGGATGTTAGTCAATTAGATAATATCTCTACTTGCTTCTGCAATAATTTAATTTCTGATACTAATTCTGAGGACTTACCAAGATTGTTATTGGAATAGTTGAAATGCTTATGCTTCTTTATTTAGTTACAAACTCAGGATCAGAATCAAGTTTTAATCCTGGATACTCTGGATGGAGCTTAAATGATATTGAGGATGAAGAGGTGTCTGACACTGAGATAGCACCAAAGAGAAAGGTGTATTTGACTGGAATGGAGGTCCCGCCAGGAGAGAAAGGGCATTCTCCATTTCTGTTCGACCCAAACCCCAGTCCATGATGATGTCGCAGGAAGAATTGTTTGTTGATGTTTGAGGATGGTGTTTTTGTTGAAAACTGTTTGTATTTTGATATTGAAAAACTTTGAATGATGTTTTGTAATTTGTGGTGAGAGAGGGACATAAACTGATGTAGTTTAAGATTACTCGTTTTGCTAAGACAAGTAGAAGACATGTGCTATGAAGACAAAACAAAGATTAGGTGATAGATACTAGTAAAATTAGGATATTATAATTAAGTAGATTTAGATCTCTAGGTAGTAGTTAACTGTAAGACTCAGGTTAATATTTCAATGAAATAGGTGGGAAGATCCCACTTCTGGGTCAATATGGACGAGTATTTCCCTTTTAGGATACGTTCTTGTAGACTTTTACACGATTTTGATCTATTTGAAGGCAATTAGGAATACACGCTGCATCTTGTTAAACGATCGTGTTCGCTTCCGAACACCGTTGCTAAAGTAACAAGCAAGATGCCTCGTGAAAGTTAAAAGGACGTGTGTTAGCAACATATTGTTAATTGCTCCCTTCGGAGGATTAACACATTAAGTAGTTGCTAATACACATAAAGTAAGGTGCATAAAGAAAAGTAATGAGAAGCTACGTGCTAGTGATGTCTAGAAAAGCATTTGAGGCTTGGTACTAAGTAGTCCGCTTGTGACTCACCTCCCTCACTTGGCTGGCCTGTTCACTAGTACGTAGGTATGCCAATTGGACCCATCGGCAAGAGTGACAAAATGTCTCATTTGTACTTGTGCATAACACCATGATATCCAAGAGCATTGACTGCCCCCTTCGAGATCTCATGCTGGATAATATCGTTGGTTAAAATAAAATTAATGAAGTCATTTAGGGTTCTTTTTGTTCAAGGCCTTTTAAATAGATTTGTAAATTGTGATTAAGGAACGTGATGTATAAACTGATATTTCTCTTATTTTCTAAAATTTTCTAGACAATTTGGCAATGATGAATCATATTTGTTCCCTAACAGGGTCAAACTTTCACCAATGAGAGTCCAAACTTAGGTTGTTTCTGGGGATGATGAAGTACGATCGGGCATTACGTTATGACCATCCCGTGCTAGCTGGAAATGAGCCCGTCGCTCCTGAAAAGGTTGACATGGAGGACTGGGATCATAACTACGAGATGTGCCTTATGATCATGAAAATGACAACCCACAAAACACTCCAAGGTTGTATTCCCGATCAGGATTCTAGCGCTAAGAAGTACCTTAGTGCTTTAGAGCAGAAGTTTATCGTGAGCAAACAAATGCAAATCCATACGCTCATGACTAAACTTCACAATCTGAAGTACAAAGGAAAAACTGGGATTAGGGAGCACATCACTAAAATGATCAAGCTCCAACGTGCGCTTCTTGTGCACAAGATCAATTTCTTTGATGATATCCTCATTGAATACATCTTCATGTCTCTTCCTCCCTCCTTCAGTCAATTCAGTATGATTTATAATTGTCTGAAGGAAAAATGGACAGTGGCTGAGCTTGAAGCTCAGCTGGTACAGGAGGAGGAGAGACATAAGTTGGCTAAGGGAGATGAGGCTCATGTTGTAACACCTAATCCCAGAAAGGACAAGCGTAAGAATAACAAGAGGAAAGAGCCCGTTAAAGAAGCTACAGAAAAGAAGCAGAAAGTTGACAAGACTCCCGAGAAATCGAGAAGTAAGGCGACTTGTCACTTTTGCAAGAAGCCCGGGCACAACTATGCTTTGTGGTTGAAAAAGAAAGGTATGTGTCATGGCTTAGTTTGTTCTGAAGTTAAAAGTACAGTTTCAAAATATACTTGGTGGTTAGACTCAGGTGTAACATCAAACATCAGTATATCCATGCAGGGTTGCCTAAACCTTCGAAAGCCAAATCAAGCTGAACACTACATTTATGTGAGAGATGGCAGGGAGGTTGAAGTTGAAGGCATAGGAAAGTTTAGATTATTTTGTAGGACTGGATTTTATTTGTATTTTGATGCATTAGTGGTTTCTTCCTTTCAAATGAACCTAATTTCTATTTCCTATTTGAACAAGAATGGTTTTGTATGTTCATTTGGTAATGGAAATTTCAGTTTGTTTCAAAATTCAAACCAAGTTGCTTCTGGTTCTTTATCTTCTTACGATAACTTTATTTTCTTGAAATAGACACTTCACATACAGAAGCCCTGTGCATTGAAACTAGAAAACGAAAATTAACTAATGAGAATTCAGCCACATTATGTCACACATGCTTGGGACATATATCTATGCAAAGAATCCAACGTCTTGTGTCTAATGATATTCTCACACCTTTAGACTTTACTAATTTCAAAGAATGTGTATATTGTATAAATGGAAAACAAACTAATAAACACTAGTATGATGCCAAAAGGTGTAATGATCTTTTAGAATTGATACATACCGATATCTGTGGTCCTTTTCCAAAGACTACGAGAAATGATCACCGGTATTTTATCACATTCATAGATAATCATTCAAGATATGAACACATCTACTTGATTAAAGAAAATGCTGAAGCACTAGACATGTTCCAAAGTTATAAAGCAGAAGTTGAGTTACAACTTAACAAATCGCATTAAAGCCGTCAGATCTGATCGTGGTGGTGAATACTACGGCAGATATGACGAGTCGGGATAATAATGTCCAGGACCCTTCGCAAAATACTTAGAGGAATACGGTATTGTGCCACAATATACATTGTCAGGCTCGCCTGCAATGAACGGTGTTGCTGAAAGGCACAATCGCACCCTTAAAGACACGGTTAGAAGTATGATTGCTCGTACGACTCTACCAAAAAGTTTGTGGGGGAGAAGCCTTAAAAATTGCAGCCTATATTCTCAACAGAGTTTCAACTAAAGAGACTAATAAAACCCCATTTGAGATTTATTTTGGACGCAAACCTAGTCTAAATCATTTTCGAATTTGAGGATGTCCAGCAGAAGCAAGGCCTTATAGGCTGACATAAAAGAAACTAGATGAAAGAACTATTAGTTGTTATTTCGTTGGATACCCTGAAAGATCTAGATGATATAAATTCTATAATCCAACAGAACGTACGATATTTGAGTCATGAAATGCAAATTTTTTCGAGGATAATGAGTTTGTGGGGGAGTTATGAACATGGATGACATTTTTGAGAAAGAGAGGGATAATGACACTTCGGACCTTCGTCCGGACTTAGTCACTATTCCAATATTGATAAATCCTGAAAATGCATCTCATGTCAATAGGAAAACTACACTCCCTTCTCAAATTTCACAAGATAACATAGACACAAATGAACTCGAACTCATCCCAAATAGCGACGTTGTCATGGACAATGTTAATGGCCCTGAGCCTGTGGGAGATTCAGAATTAAGTAATGATGTTCATGAAAATACTCCTCAAGAAATTACAGAACCAGTCCAAATAAGAAGGTCCACTAGAGAGAACATATTTACTGGAATATTTGCATATCTTCAAGAACATGAATTTGACATAAACATGTTTGAAAATGATACAAAGAGATATCAAACAAGCTATGAAAAGTTCTAACTCTCATAAGTGGATCGATGCAATGAATGAAGAGATGAAAGTAATGAACGACAATGACGTGTGGGATATTGTTCATTTGCCTAAAGACAAGAAGACCGTTGGTTGTAAGTGGATATTCAAGACAAAATGGCATTCTAAAGGTAATGTTGAAAAATATAAAGCACGTCTTGTCGCTAAGGATTTCACACAGAAAGAAGGCATTGATTACAATGAAACCTTCTCTCCAGTATAATCGAAAGATTCGTTGAGGATCATATTGGCATTGGTAGTACATTATAACTTGGAACTTCACCAAATGGATGTAAAGACGATTTTTCTCAATGGTGACATTGAGGAAATCATATACATGAGGCAATCGAAAATTTTTGCGGTCGACGACCCAAAGTCCATGGTATGTCGGCTTAAGAAATCCATTTATGGGCTCAAGCAAGCATCTCGACAATGGTATTTGAAATTTCACAACATAGTTAGCTCATACGGTTTCGAGTCAAACTTAGTTGATGAATGCATTTACCTTACGTTCTGTGAGAGCAAGTTCACATTTTTGGTCTTATACGTTGATGACATATTATTAGCTAGTAATGACAAGAACATGTTGCATCAAACCAAGAACTTTCTATTTAGAAATTTTGAGAGGAAAGATCTTGGGAATGCCTCATTTGTTCTAGGAATAAAGATATTGAGAGACAGAACTGAAGGAATTCTGAGACTATTCCAAAGAAATTACATAGATAAAATGCTAAGTAGGCATGGCATGAAAGACTGTAAACCAGGTGATACACCTGTGACTAAGGGAGACAAGTTCAGTCTTGCTTAATGCTCTAAAACTGATTCAGAAAGACTTGCCATGAAAGACATCCCTTATGCGTCTGTTGTAGACAGTCTCATGTACGCCCAAGTGTGCACGAGACCGGCATAGCCTTCATTACGAGAATGCTAGGGCGATATTTAAGTAATCCAGGAATGAAGCATTGGAAAGCTGCGAAGAGGATGCTAAGGTACCTGAAGAAAACAAGGGACTATATGCTCACATATCGGAGATCAGAAAAGCTCGAGGTCATTGGATATAACGATTCTAATTTTGGAGGCTGCATGGATATCATGAAGTCAACGTTGACATTAGGGTACATCTTCATGATGGCAGGCGGAACTGTGTCATGAAAGAGTACTAAACAGTCGCTCATAGCACCTTCCACCATGGTTGTCGAGTTCATTGCATGCTATGAAGCCTCGAACCATGGCGTGTGGCTCGAGAATTTTGTCACTAGGCTACATGTAGTTCCTACCATCCAGAAGCCGCTTATGTTGATGTGTGACAATAATTCAGCCGTACTCTATGCAACAAACAACAGAAGCTCGACAAAGTCTAAGTACATAGACATCAAATTTCTGGCAGTAAATGAAATAGTTCAGAACAATGAGTTAAAGGCGGAACATATCGATACAGACTCCATGATTGCAGATTGGCATATCACTTGGCAACCGTCACTGACGATTCTGAAGCCATTTTCTGCCCAAATTTCCAGGAAAAAACCATCGTGTGATGGTTGGGAACCATCAATGACGGTTGACAACCATCGTGTGACGGTTGATTTTGGAACAAAGTGTTTTGACTCGTTTTTTTAACTGAAACCTCAACCATTAGTGACGATTGACAACCATCGTGTGACGGTTTGGGCAAATTGTTGCATTTTCAAACCCTAAACCTGCCCGATATAAATATAGAAGGGATGCCTTCTCTTCCAATGACCCAACCTATTATTCTAAATCATATAGCAACCATTTTCCTCCATTACAAACTCTAGATCTTGCTCTAAATCTCTCAAGTTCATTAACTCTAAATTAGCCAAATTTCTTGAGTGTGGTTAGGAGATCATTCTCTTATATTTCTCTTTAGCCTTTGTGCATCTTTTGGCTTGGTTCTATACCTTTGTGTGTAAAGAGACCAAATTCAAGCTTGTAACGGGTATTCTTGTTGATTAGTGGAAACGGCTCGACCTTGTTACCACGTCGGGGGATCAAGAGTTTTGGAGACATATGCTCGTCAATAGCCGAACTCCGTTAACATATCGGTGTCTCTTGTGCATGATTGCCTTGTTTGCGCTTTCTTAACTCAACTCTTCTACTTATTTTAATTGTTATATAATTATTGTAGAAGAATAGAATGCTATAGTTATAATTGTATTGAATTGTTTAGAATAAATCGTATTGCTTGAATTAAATTTCCTATAATTGTTTATGTTTTCGCAACCTAGAATAATCTTAAGCCAAATCGATTGTTTGTGCAAATTGAATTCATCTAAATTGATTGAGACTTAGGGACTACCATCAAGCATTGAATTGTGCACCTGATTTATAAAAAGAATCCTTGGTTTTCCAAATAACCCTATTCACCCCTCTAGGGTTCAACAACATGTAATGTAATTGCATTGATCCACAAATTCTTATCTTCCTCACCAAATGAATAGTCAGATGTACCATTATATTGAAAAATAATAGGGAAAATGCACCTCTAGCTCGCAAATGGTCTGCATGATGTCGGACTACAATTTCTGCAATTTTCCAACATCGATCACTTTGGAGCAAATCAAGTTGAAGAAGAAACACAACTTTGGATGGTTTGTCTTATAAGTGGTTTCAAAATTCCTCCAATTGCAACATGAAGCAATTGGGTCAACAAGACGTGATACCGATCAACTTCATTTCCTTAATCGACACTTTTGCTGAAATACTTGAGGAATAACCTGACGGAATCTTAAGGTCCTTTAAGCACCCCAAAAAACTTTCTTTCTCTTTCTTTGTTAAAGTCCAACTTGTTGTAGGTAGGTAAGTACGTTTTTCTCCATCCACCACTATAAGCTCCGGTCATATTTACATTTCATCCATGTTCTTTCTTGCTTTGATGCCATCTTTTGTTTTTTCAGAAATGTTCAACAACAAACCAACCAAACTCTCAGTGATGTTTTTGATGATGTGCATTCCATCCAAGCAATGCCTAATCTGCAAATGTTGTCAGTAAGGAAGATCCTAGAATATGGACTTCTTCTTCCATATTGAGTCTTTTAGAGAAGTATTGTCAGATTTTTTTCCCAAACTAGACTTTTATGTCCTTCATCATATCATAAACATTTCTCCCATATAATGGTAGTTTTACTTTTATTGGCTCTTCTTTTCCATCGAATTTCTCTTTCCAATCTCGGTATGGGTGATCCCTTTTAAGGTGTCTTTGATGTTTCATATAAAAATTCTTCTTATAGTGACTCAACCGTAAAGAATGAGTGTCTTCTCTGCAAATAGGACACGTTTGCCTCCTTTAATCTTGTAACCAGATAAGTTTTCGTATGCAGGGTAATCATTAATCGTGCAGAAAATCATGGCACAAAGAGTGAAGTGTTTTTTCAAATATGAATCATACACCTCCACTTCATCCGTCCATAATTTTGGATATCATCAAGCAATCGTGTTAGGTACACGTCTATGTCATTTCTCGATTGTTTGAGACTCGAAATCAACAATGACATCATTATGTATCTTGTTTTCATGCACAACCAGGGAGGAAGGTTGTACACACACAATAGGATCAGCCATGTACTATGACTGCTACTCATGTTGTCGTAAGGATTCATTCTATCAGTACATAGTCCTAATCTTAAATTTCTGAGCTCACTCCCAAAATCTGTAAATTTTCTATCTATGTTTCTTCATTCAAGAGAGTCAGCAGGGTGTCGTAGTTTTCAATCATTTTTCATACAATCAAAGTGCCACTCTAATAATTTGGCATCTCTCGAATTCACGAAGAGATGCCGAAACTTTGGTATTATACATAGATACCATAACACCTTCGCGAGAGGCATTTTCTTTCCATCTTTATCACTGTCTTTGCCCTCGATTTGTACCGTGATACACTATACGTGGGGTATTTATCTAGTTTGTTGTACTCTTCCCCTAGGTAAAGTATGCAGTCATTCGAACATGCATGAATTCTCTATACTTCCATACTTAAAGGACATAAAAATTGTTTAGCCCCATAAGTTAATCCGACAGGCAGTTATTTTCTGGCAGAATGTCTTCAAAAGATGGAGTAAAGATGTAAAACTCTTATCGCTTCATCCATTCTTGGTTTTCAGATCATACAATTTAAAAACATCAGATATTTTTGTAAATTTTGTGCAATAAAAAATAAAGGTATATTAGATTCATATCAAAACAAGTTATCCAAAATTTCGAGAATGTAAGCACAATCAATTTCAACAACACTCATCATTTCATCCAATTGATCATTGTTTGTACATTGTAGATTTCTACATTTTCACCCCTATTTTATCTTATACATTTTCTACATTTTCATCTCGTACATTTTTTGTAAATTCTTCTGAATTTGATCCATTTCGATTCGTCCCAACTACTTCTATAGATTTTCGGCGTTATCCATCAGGTGGAACATTTCACAAATCCATACCTAATCAAATGAAGTTCAACTTCATCGACATCACTATGTCTTACCAAATTCAGACATTTCAAAAAGGGACAAATAAGTGTTTTTTCACCCCGCAATTTCATATATTCGACAACACACTGCATAAATTCTCCAATTATTTTCAGATATTCAGTGTTTTTGTTTCCTCATACATCCACATGCTACGACATTCCATCTGAAAAATAAAATTATTCTCGTGTTAATTATAAGGTATGAGTTATCAAGTTCCAAATAAGGTTTTGGGCGGTCAACAATCCTAACCCACTCTTTGAACACTTTGTCTCATTAGTGAACATATGATAGTTGCATTCCAGCTTTTGAGAAAAATCCGACATCATTTCCACTCAGCTCCTCGAATACGTGTATGTCCATTTGCTTGAACTGAATTCTTCACAAACACTATATTTGATAGCCTTATTTTGTACACGTCAGAACGCGTAGTCCAGCATTGTATTTTGACCAGTATTCACATTTTCTTAGCTTTGATTAACGTAAAATAATGCAAGTTCGCGATAATTCCTTTTTTTGTTGATTCTAAATGCAGGTACAAGAGAGTTGAAGAGAAACATGAGCTAAATATGGACTCGGGACCTCAAGACGGATGTTTTGGAGAAATTCAGCAAGTCTTTGTGGACACAAGAAAATCTTTGCGTCCGCAAACTCCTCTGCTCAAGCATCCAGAGAACCGGAGCCAAGTTTTTGCAGGCACAAGGAATTTCTTACGTCCGTAAAACTTTCGTTCCAATTTCCAGAGAAACCAGAGCCAAGTTCTTGCGGACGCAAGGAATTTCTTGCGTTCGCAAAACTTTCTGCCCAATTTCCAGAGAACCAGGGAGAAATTTTTGCGAACGCAAGGAAATCCTTGCGGCCACAAAAAATTAGGCACTTTTTCAAAATTTCAAGGTTCAAAAGAGGAAATAAGGGGGGATTGTTTCCTATATGGTCATTCCTCCTTCCCCACTCATCTGCATCTCTCTCTTGGCGATTTTGAAAGGTGAAAAGGAGATATAGGCCTTGTGCAACGACGAGAAGACGGAGGCTTCGATCTATGCTTGGTTTTAGGGTATTATTGACTCTCTTTACCTTTCTCTTTACAATTTGATGTCTTTTGTACTTGTATTCGCCATGAGAGACTAAACACCTCTCTAGGGCGTAGGTTATTGCCATGAAACTTGCTTTCTAGCAAACAAATGCTTTTACTAATTGTTGTGTTGAATTGATTCTCTTTGTTTGAATTTTATCTTAGGGTTTGAATTGATTAATTGAGAAATAGTTGATTTATATCCCGATCTAAGAGAATCACTAGTTTGCTATTGTACTCGGGAGAGACTTTGGTAGATCTAGGGAATTGTTAGACCAAACTTGAATGGCTTTGCCATTTTGCATAATTGCCCGGATCGTAATTTTAGAATGTCTAACCGCGGAGTGTTATTAATTCTAGTATAATTGAGTTTGACTAACCCTCTCCTTGGATTATATTAGACAAGGTATCGAAACGAGAAATCACTAACCGATATCAGTAATTGTATATCCGAGTCCATGCACCAACAATTGAGATTGGTACTTGTTTGATTAACAAAGTAAGAGGATTGGTAAGCCTAAAGCCCTAGGCCCTAATCATCTAATAAATCAACTCTAAATTACTTTGCTTATTTTTATTTTGAATTGGTTACCAAACAAACACCTTTCACCAACCTTTCTTACTTGCTTAGAACCAACATCGTTCCGACCTCTTTGGAAATCAACTTGTCCCTATGTTCGATAGCCGATACTTAGTATCAACGACAATCGTATACTTGCGATACATACGGTATTTGGATTAAAACTTGATATTATAATTGAATAGAAATACCGCATCAAGTTTTTGGCGTCGTTGCCGGGGACAACGGTATTTACAATTAGAACGTAGCAGTTTACTCTGAGCAATTTTATTTTTATTCTTATTTCTCTTGTTGCTCACTGGTTTGCTTCATCTACTTAATTGTCTTGCAGGCTCGTGAAATCTGGAAGAAGAATCACTCACACCGCTCCTTTCTAGACTTCCCGATCCCGAGCCGAACTCATCAGACATAATTCAAGCGAGACAAAGGGCGAGAGCCGAGCATCGACTCCTTCCTAGACTAATCCCAAGAAGGTTAGACATGGCGGAAGTGTTAATTAAGTGACCTAGAGAACCAATCATTTGTGATGGTCCTCTTATTTAGTTTTATGTATTGAATGATTTATATCATTTTGTTCCTTGAGTTTTATATATTTCATAGATTATTTGAGTTGAGGACTTGGATTGTGAAACTCTATGATTGATTATTAAACTCTTAATAGTTCCTAGTCTTATATCATTAGCATGGAACACTGAATGATCATATATAGACTAGTATGTGGATTAATGCGTGATCATGTTTCACAAATCACTGATACGAGGTATCTGTTTAATCACATAAATATACATGTACGGAATACGTGATACGTGATATTGGACATGACCCATCTTGACTTGCTGTAGAGATTGTGTTTGTGTCATCAGCAAAGTCACAAATTAGTATTGATTCTATTATCTGGGATATCATAATTCTAGATAATTAATGTATATTTTGTGCGATTATCAAACGTCGCTTTTAACCGAGGGCTATAAAGATAATTTCCGAATATACATGAATTATGCTAGAAGTTGTGGATAGTCAATAGGAATATTTGTCCGTCTCATTTCATATGAGATTAGTGATATCTCAGGGCCCCTTGATGCAATGATAATTGTTATGCATGCATTTGTGATCATGGGGTGATACAAATAATAATTATGCACTAATGATCAAGAAAATGATTAATGGTCAAGGATGACACATTCCTACGCTTGACATTAATCAATGATATTACGTGACAAAGGAATCAATACGAAAGAATAAAGGATCACAATTTGTCTGTGTTTGATCGGACGATAATAATACATTGCTAGATGCCAATTATGATTTATAAATTAATTTGTATTAATTTATTACTGATCATGACATAGATCCTACTGGATCGCTCTATTTGACAAGTTGAAGCATGGAACAGTTAATTGATTATGCTGGACATGATTAATTATATTAAATTTGAATTGGATCAATTTGAACGAGCCTCAAATTATGAATGATATGTAATTGGACTGAGGGTGAGCTCAAGTCCATAAAGCATATTACTATTCTTGGCTCATCTTTGTGCCCAAGAAATTGAAGTTAAAAATAACTTCTATCTTTGACTCGTGCATTAACCTCTTTATTAATTAGACTTAATGCATTGTTATTAATAGATGGTTATATATATGCATGGCGCATATAACCATCTCAACCATCTCAACCATCTCATATATAATAATAGAAAGTTATTTTGGTTTTTAATTTTCTTCTCTGACGTGGGACGTGGGAGACCAAAAAAAAATGAAAGAGGTTATTTGGTTTTTTATTTTTTATTCCTCTGACGGGTTAATAAAAGAAAAAAAAGCCAAAGAAATAAATAGTTTTTTTTGGGTTTTCATTTAATCCTCTCTCCGACGGGGTTTAGAAAAAAAAGAGAAAGGAAAACCAAAAATTAAAATAAAAAAATCCAATTCAATTGAATCTTCAATCTCTCTTATGTGTTGAAATTCAAAGAGATTAAAAATTCTTGTTCTCTTGAAGGTCTAACAACCTTGCTCCGACTCGTCAAGGAGTGCACGTGGTAGAGGCTTCACGCTTGGAAAGCTTTCGTGAGACGAGACGAGAACCAACATCATTGCCGTTGATTCGTGAAGACGCAAGCAACCTCTATACAAGAAAGTCATCGCGCTTGGTTATGATATCAAGTAAGGTATTAAATTCACAAACTTGTAGTTAGATTCGAATTTTATACACATGATCCTTGGGATTTAAATTGGATTGCATGAAAATTTATAAAATTCTGCGTATCATGCACATAACAAAATCCTACAAGAAGGCCTAGATGAATTAAGAGCAAGGATGCCACAACTCACAAACCAGCTCGAGCAAGCCAACCGCAACCGACTCGATCAAGGCGATCCAGACCGCCCACTCCGGGACTATCCCTCGACCTATGAAGAAGCAATGGAAAGAAAATACGACAGACAATCATAATTCGAAATAAAATTCATGTATGATAATCAAGTGTAGAACTTGATAGATCTTCCTCAAGGAAATAAACTCATTAATAACAATGAGTTGTTAAGAGGGAGATGGACATGAATAGTAACATGACAACAAGGCAAGACTTGTAATGAAAGGTTTTAGTTGAATTCAAGTGATTGACTATGACGAAACCTTTTTCACAAGTTTCCATGTTCAAATCTATTCGGATTATGCTAGTAATTGATGCATTTTAGGATTATGAAATCTGTCAATTGGATTTCGAAACAACTTTCCTAAATGGTAAGATAGATGAGGATGTGTACAAGTTACAACCTCAAGGTTTTGACGATCCAAACAATAGCAACAAAGTATCCAAGCTTCAAATAGCCATTTATGGCTTGAAGCAAACATCGAGGCGGTGGAACAAGCACTTTGATGAAGATGTTAAAACTCATGTATTCATTCAAAGCAAGAAAAAATCTTGAGTATACAAGAAGGTTAGTGGGAGTCATATGTTGCTCTAGATCTTGCATGTCGATGACATATTGTTAATGAAGAATGAAGTATCTTTGATGGAGCAAACTAAGAGCTCATTGAAAATAATGTTTTTCAATGAAAGACATGAATGAGGCTCAATATGTCTTAGAGATTAAGATATATAGAGATAGTCCTCATAAGCTCATTGGTCTAAGTCAAAAAATGTAAATTGACAAGATCTTAGAAAGATTCCGTATGGAAAATTTCAAGAAGAAAAATGTGTCAATGAAAGTGTTGTGCAATTTAGCAAGTTACAATTTGTCACAACACACAAAGATATAAAATGCATGAAGAATATTTTCTATGACTCAGTCATAGATTGCATCATGTATGTTATGGCTTGCAGACTGGATATCGGATATGCTCTAAGAATGATAAGTCGTCATTAGACTTCATATAGTCCTAATTATTGGACTGCACCCAAGAATATTCTTAGGTACCTAAAAAAACCAAGAATAAGTTTCTTGTCTATGGTGGTCAAAGAGAGCTCATTGTAGAAGACTACATTGATGTTAGTTTTATAATTGATCCAGATGATCAATCTGAATACGTCCTTCTTCTGATTGGTGGTGAAGTGAGTTAGCATAGTTGGAAGTAATCAACTATGACAAACTCAATCACCTCAGCGGAAGTCATGGCAGCTGCAGAGGCAAGCAAAGGAGTATGGATAAAGAAGTATCCTAAGAAATTTAGTGCTGTCTTATCCTGTGAAGGATCCTTGGAATTGTTTTGCTATAATAGTGCATCTATTTTGCAAATCAAGGAGCCAATATCACATCATAAGACAAAATATATGATAGAGAGTACTTCGTGACTCGAGACTTTATAGACAAAGGCAAAATTATATTATTATGGGTAGATACAAACAACAACACAACTGATTCCTTAAAAAGGCTTTTATCGTAAGCCGAGAATGAAATTCATTTCGAGTCCATGTATCTACAAGACCATGGAGAATGGCTTGAAAACTAAATTGAAAGGCTTTTCTCCTTTTAGAGTTTATGCATATCAGAAACTTTAAAAACAAGTAGGAGACTGAAGGTTGTGTGTTTTGAAAGTTATCTTTTTGGTAACAAATTTATGAATTGTTTATGATTTTAAATGTTATTATACATTTATGTTCCTTGAGATTGATATGTTATATCTTTAGAAGCGTTCGAGAAGATGCTCATGGTATTGAACCATAGATCTCTTTAGATGAAAACATATAATCCTATATATGTTCATGATCGTGATAATTAAAGGGAATATTATTTACCATGAAGATTGTCATGTCAATTGAAAATACATTTGTAGTTCTATAAATGTTGATAAGTGATTATCATTCAATGACATGAGTATATAAAATGGTGGTTCTTTATATACTGAACATGACCTAGCTAGATGAAACATTATATGGATTGTGTTTTGTGTCATTAATGTTTCTAATGTGTCTTTGAATCTTATAAATGAGACATGTAGGTTTTTCACATTAGAAGTATATAATGTGATTGCTATTAAAGTCCATTAAAGTGATTGGAATGATATAGTAATTCGTTATGTACAACTTGTGCGGGAGAAATTTATATGTCAATATTATTATTGTCCCTCAACTATTTGAGTTATTATATTACTGGGCCCCTTGGTAAAGTGAAATTATATTGCATGTAATATAACTGATGTAGTATACTTATAATTCACTTGAGAGACCAAGAAAAGAATATAATGCAAAAATAACATGATCCTATTTTGCATATTATTTAAAATATCATGAGACAATGATAGACACAAATCAAGTGGATCAAGCAAGTAACGACTATGTCGTTTGAGAGACTATAATGTAGTGATAGAACCTCTTATAGTCCATAATATAAAGTATTTTATATTATATCCCAAGATGACGTAGATCCTTTGTAAGGTCACACCAACTGAACAAAAACAACAAGTATTTTACATTTTATATAATGTATTTAATCTCATGATGTATGAGTTGAAATGCATGTGATAAAATGTTAAAGTAATATGTCATGTAAAATAACATTCTTAAATCAAAAAATAAATTTATGAGAATATATGTGAATATTATTTTATATAATGTTTGAGAGCATTATAAGAATAATAAATTAATTCATATTAAAATAATATAGTAATATTATTTACTCATAAATTAAATTCTTGCAAAATATGATTAGAGAATAACAAGAGAGTAGTCATAGCCATTTGTGTAAATAATTAACACAAGTGTTGTCCTAGGGTTGGCTATATAAAAGGATATGTTTGAGATGAAAAACGATTTTTCTCTCTCATGCTACAGTAGCATGAATATTAACCGTGAATAGTAACATTTTTCCCCTCTCTTGTGTGCAAAAATAAAAACTCAATTATTCTTCTTTTCCTTCTCTTGCAAGGTTTAGCCACCAAATGAAATAGCTCGTTCATTGAAGATTAAAGATCTAGGTGGTTGGATCTAAGCTCTAACCTCTACATCCATCTATCTAAGGGTGTTTTAGGTTGTTGTTTAGGTTCAAGGTGAACCAAGAGACAAGGGTGCTTCCATGGCCGAAGAAGAAAGACGACGATTTCCAAGAGACCTAGAAGAAGAATCGACTCCTCTCTACAAAGAGATTTGACAATCTCTTTGGGTATAACCTTTTATCCGCTCTTGTGCAAGAAATAAATGTGTTATTTTCTGTTTTGTTGATGCACAAGAGGTGTTCGATGAAATGTCATAGTATAATCTTGTTTGCAATTGTTATATAAATATGATCCTTTGTGTATTGAGTTAAATAGAGACAAAAATTTTAATTTTCGTTCTCTCGAACTTACACATGAAATTCCAACAATGCATACAAAATTCACATGTATACGAAATGAAAATCCATAATAAATTAACATGCAGTCGAACTCGAATAACATGCATTACAACGCGTTTAACATGCATAGCGACGCGCGTATCGATTGCGTATAACAAAGTAGCAACTGGTGAGGGCAGTTTGCACAAAATGGAGACGTTTTTCGCAGAAAATGGACGTGTGTATCAATTGCGTATCAAATCGCGTATCAATGTATCAACTCCCTATTTTTTCGTTACTTTATCTCATGATGTTCTATTTTGGTTACAACTATTTATTTTCTTGTCGAAGAAAGAAACAATTACATTGATAGCTTAATCTAGGGGTGGAAATGGATCAGATAAAGATGGGTATTAGTCAAAACGTATTCATATTCGTTATTATTTTTCGAATACGGATATTAATTCGGATAGTTTCGGTTATGAATACAGATTGAATAATAAATTTATAAAAAATACAAATTGGATAGTTTTGAATATGAATGCATATACATCCTAATTCGGATAATTAAGTGTAATAAATAATACATTATTAAAAGATAATATTGACATATCATATTACAATAATACAATTGATTAAACTCTACTTATAAATAGTGGGATGTTTATTTAATATAAATGGTTTTCTTTGAGCATTAAAAAAGAAATATAAATATAATAGACTTGTTTGGGCCTCCATATTTAATGAACATCAGAATATCTGAAAGTTCTGAATCCATATAATTATCTGAATCTATATCCACTCCAAAATTAAAAATCGTATCAAAATGCAGATATAGATATTATCCGAAAATATCCAATACAGTTGCATCCTATCACAACTACTCTATTTTTTGTGCTAATGTAGTTATATCAAATCTAAAATAGAATAAATATGCATGCGTGTTCGAGTTGGACACAACTGAATTGAATTTGGATCATTGATTAAAATATATAATAAATCTTGGTCGTTGATTTTTCTGTAGAGATTAAGTGTGGTAAGTTATTTTGTGTATTTTATGTAGAGAACGATTTAATGAGTTTTTTGCAATTGAAAACATAATTATTATATATTATTTGTCGCATTGTTCTATTCATATTAATTTATATCTTTATTATTTTATTTAATGTATTATTAATTATGTTCTTTTATTAATTGTATGAATCAAAAGTCACTCATTAAATATACGTATATCAAGATATTTATATTTTCATATGATGTACATATAAAATATTTCATATTATATATACACTAGAAATTGCATCGCGATGTACCGCAGTTTTTTTTATTTTTTTTTGTGTTTTTGAAGAAGAATTTTTTTGTATTAGAAAAATAAACAACGCTATTATACTACAAATAATATTTATAATATTGATATATAGATAAATCATACTATAAATAATATTATGCATATATTTTTCATATAATCTACATATAAGATATTTCATATCGTATATTTTTTCTATATCACATTAAATTGAATATTGTAAAATATTTATATAAATTATATTATGTATTTGCACATCATATATTATAAATCATATTATGTGTATATTTTTCATATCACGCGTATATAGTTCATATAACTCACATGTATATAATTTATATAATTCATATAATTATTTTCATATCACATGTATATAACTCATATATTTTTCATAAAATAATTCATAAAATTTTTATGTATATAAAATACTATAAAAATAATTTTAAATTTTTTTATAAATATATTATCAGTTCTAATTAGATTGAGCGAAGCTCAAATCTCATCTCTAGTAATAATAAAAAGTCAATCCGTTGATATATTATACTCCAAGTAATTGGTTTTGTTTAAGTTAAGCTGATGCAAATAGGTCATTATTGTGCCAACTAAAATACATATAGTTAGGAGTAGTGATTTGAAATTATTCGAGCGGGTCCAATCTAGTCTGCGAAAACTCGGAATAATCCGTTTATAATTCGAGACAAAACCCCTTTAACTCGGAAAATAAAAAAATAAAGTTGAAAAATTGAAAAAATAAAACTGGCGAACCCACTAACCCAATTCAGACCGAACCGCCGGTAACCCAGCCCAAACCTGTCGTCCATCAATCCATAGACCTTAAATGAGTTGCGACGAGTCTAAGAAAGTTTGGCATGTCCAGACCCGACCAACAACCCGTGGATCGGACAAATTTGAACCGATCTGACCCGATTCGCCCATTGTCATGAAGTCCTTTCACTATCATATTAGGCATGTTCATCGAGTCGAGTTAGCTCGAGCTAACCCTTGCTCAAACTCGAGCCATAAATATCGAGTCGAGTCAACTCAAGTAATCAAACCTAATTCGAGCTGAATAATGAAGTCGAACTCAACTCGATGTTACTCGAGTCAACTCGTAACTCGCTCGCATATCAGATTAGAAAATTTGTCAATTTTGCTCAAATGTGATTTTTGACTTGTGATTTATACCGGGAATATGTCAGTCTCAGACTCTCAGTCTGGATTGTTTTACACAAACAAATAGAAACAAATTAACTAAAAAAATACTCCAAAATACTTGAATTGGGTATTTGGGCGTCTGAGTGACTAGGTCTGGATATGTATAGTTGAACTGACTCAGGTCGGGCCATATAAATATTACTTCAACTGAGTCATATATATATTAGTTGAACTGACTCAGGTAAGTCCATTCACAATTATACATTTAGTTGAACTGGACCATATTAACTAAATTGACTCAGGGTAAAAGCTCATATACATGAGCAAGTTTCAAGTTGTCGAGCAAGCGACACCTAACTCGAGATCAACTCGAGTTATTATTCGAGTCAGTCTGCTCAAGCTATATATTACTCGAGTTGAATATGAAAGAGTTTTACGAACCGTTATCTGAGTAAATTTCGAATGAGTCACGAGTGGTGAGTTATTTGTCCCGTCCAAATGTCATACGAGCGCTGCATTAATTATCTGAGCTCTGGATGTTGTTTCCCATCTTGACCATGCTGTATTAACACCTGTTGTGTGTGATCACTGATCACTGATCACATATCAATATGTTGAAGCTAGCATATAATACTCACGCATCACTATTCACCATTAATTGCAAAGAAAAATCAGGTCTAGGTAGGCAGTAGGCAGTAGGCAGTAGGCAGTAGGCAGAAGCAGCAGAAATTTCTCTTGGTCAAAAACGGTGTCCGTGCTGATAAGTTTACAGCTAGACTTAATTTATAAATTCACAAAAAGAGCATTTAAAAACATCTTATTTTTATGCAAACTAGAATTATGTTAATAAATATCGAGCTCAAACAAATCTGTTCAAAAGAGGACTATAACAATGTAATTATTACCCCTTTGTAGAACACAGTAATCCAACTTTGACCTTTCAAGAGAAAGAGAAGAAGAGGTACAATATTGACTATTTACCAGGACCAGAGGGTTATCCGCGGACCCCGAAATTTTTTTAAATAATAAAATTATTATATAAAATTAAATATATAAGCAAATAAAAAATGAAATTCTATAGATATTGCCACCGCAGTTTGCAAATTCTATAGATATTACGACTGCGGTTGCTAACTGCGATCCATAAACTCCGGCAACATTTAAAAAGAATTAAAAAGTGGACCGCAGATGACATCCGTGATCCACGTACGTTCCACATTAAAAATGAATAAATTAAAAAAAAGATGGATCGCAGATAGAGGCGTAGACGCAATACTGTTTCGTCATTTTTGGTTTCGTTTTGTGTTAAAAGAAACGAGAATGAAATGAAATTTTTCTCTTTTGTTACGAAACGAAAACGAACGGTATGATCAAGAACAAAAAGGTTAACGAAACAAAAAATTTCATTTTATTTAAAATCATAGTGCAAAATATCATGAAGTTTCGTATTTTGTTCGTTTTGTGACAAACAAAACGATGAACACAATGATTCTGTAAAATGAAATGATTAACAAAATTTTTGTTTCAAGAACGAAACGAAAACGAAACGAAAACGAAACTGAACTATTACGTGGTCGTTCTCCACGTTAGACGCCGACCCCTAATCACAGATCCTATCTGGTTCCGCAATTTCATTCCATTTATTTTAGAAAGATGTTCACAGACAATCAAAGGAATTTTTTTAACAAATACGACCATGCTCTCATGAAAATTTACCAACGATCAATGACTCAACTAATACTTACGTCTCTAAGCATTTTTTAGTTGTGCAAATATTACTTGCATCTCTAAAGTAAAACAATTGTGCAGAGAAGTACAGTAGAGTTGGAAAAGGATGAAAAATTTAGGAACGCATGTATTACTTGCGCTTTTGATCGTTGGTGAAATTTTTATTAAAGCATTGGTCGTATTTGTTAAAAATCTTTTCTTTAAACTTTTATGAAAATCTTTTCTTTAAAAACTAAGATAGATTGTAATGCGTTTGACTTTTTAAATTCTAGAATAAAAGTTAGATAAACAAAAATACGTTAATTTTTGCAACTTGAAGATAGAACTTCAGTAAGGTGTTCTTGCTTAGCTCTATTGCTCAAATATTTTTATAAGAAACTTGAGATCGAACTAATGCATAAAATCGAAATTCCGTTCAATATTGGTTACAAAACTAACTTATATTCACTACTAGAGAAATGAGTTATTATAGTCTCATATTATAGCGGATCTTGGTGCCATCCGCTATAATAGATCTATTATAGCAGATACTAAAAATCCGCTATAATAGGTACCTATTATAGCGGACCGCACGAAACATCCACTATAATAGACCTATTATAGAGGATGGAATCAAAATCTGCTATAATAATAGGCCTATTATAACGGAGGGTATTTAAAAGCCGCTATAATAGGGTGTCCCACAGATCACCATAAAGTTTCAATCCAACCGTTGATACTTGTCAATCCAACGCTCCAAAATTTCACAGTCCCACGGATTATGACAGATTTTCTTCCCAAATTTTTTTCTTCACTATATAAATATCAACTCTCCATCATTCTCCCTTCACTAAAATTTTTCATCAGTCTTTCTTCTTCACACAGAAACATTCTTCTCGAATTTTTCCTTCTTCACGCATAAATATTCTTCCCTCATTCTGCTTTCGTCCTACAAATATACATATATATATATATATAAATATAGAGATATGTTATCGTGCTATGCAAAGTAAAAAGAGTGTTTTACTGCGGCATAAAAATCATACACTGACAACTCAAATGACTGATTTAAGTTGGTCAACACAATTAATTGAGTGCATTTGAAGTTTTGTAGCTATGCCTTTTGAATTTTTGAAAAATGAGCAAAAATAACACAGTTTAATAATTAAAAATAACACTATTCTTGTTCATTTTTCAAAATTCAAAAAGCATAGCTACAAAACTTCAAATGCGCTCAAAATTGATTTAGTAGGAGATTTTGATGTCTTAATTGTGTTGACCAACTTAGATCAGTCATTTGAGTTGACGTTGTATGATTTTTTATGTTGAAGTAAAACACTCTTTTTACTTTGCATAGCACGGTAACATATCTCATAAATATAAATATGTACTTATATACATATATATAAATAAATATATATATATATATATATATATATATAAATACGTACATATATAGAGTGAAAAAGTTGTAACAAAATACATATATATGAGATTTAAATATTATTGTCAAAAAAGTTTTTTTCACAACTCATTTATTTATTACCTTAAAATAAAATTACAATGTTTAAAAATGATATATTTGTAAATAGTCTTAATTATATATTACAAACGGACATATATGTAAATTGCTCAACAAATCAATCAATTTCGCATTTAATGAAAAAGTTGGTGCGCTGCAGCAATTTTTTGAATTTCCAAAACAATTTATAACGGATTTACCCATAATGCCGCTATAATAGGTTTTCTATTATAACGGTTCTTCCATGCAGGCCGCTATAATAGACGTCTATTATAGCGGATTACCCATCCTGCCCGCTATAATAGATATCTATTATAGCAGCTTACCCATAAAGGCCGCTATAATAGACGTCTATTATAGCGGTATTCGATGAATGTTCGCTATAATAGGCTTGTCTATTATAGCGAACCTCCTGACCCTTTAGCAGCCCTCTCCTATTATACCGACTCCAAGGCCGCTATAATAGACGTTAGAAGGCCGCTGTTACTGTCCTTTTTTGTAGTAGTGATTATTAATAATAGACTAAAGAAAATTAGTAGACTTCACATTTTAATTCTCTGCTCATCGATACGGACTAAACGAATCCAGTTACATTCAATTTAAAATTTGTTGTTGTTATTGTGCATGTTATTTTGATTATTATGCATATTTGTTTTGTTATTTTGCATGTAATTAACAAGCGAAATAATATGAACAACCTGCATAATAACACATTTATCTAATATAATTGACATGCAACTCATTCTGAATAAAATTCATGATAATAATCTGAATATAAATATTATCAAATGCATAATAATACAAATAACATGCATAATAATACGATTACCATGCACAAAACTCAATTATAGTAGATAACATGTATGTTATTTTGGTTATTGTGCATTTTACTAGATGTATAATAATAAAAATAACATACATAATAAGTAAAATAACATAAATAACTCAACTCACACGACACGTTTAGTGCGTATCGATGAATTAACAAAACATTTTCCTTTCCTTTGTGAAATCATTGCCGAGTGCCGACCACTGAAAATGCTTTTCTACTGGCCACCTATTTTTCCCACGCTTAGATATATATCACACCGCACCTCTCATCTAATCCTTGACCCTTGAAAATTTTGACCACCTCCCCAAGTCAATATCTCTCGTGCTCTATTTTATTTTTATTTTATTCTATCACAGAATTCATTAAAAAAAGTCAGACACCACAAACAAGGGATCCTGAATCAGGGTCTCTTCTTTATTTCTTCACCTAAAAATTATTTAAAATGTCAACCCCTCCTATGGTTGACCTCCAATACCTATATATATGCTCATGCTCAATTGAAATTCAAAGAGAAGAAATTCAGAAGAGAATTCAAAGAGCTTAGCCAAATGAGCCATGCAACTGAGTCGATGGTGTCAGCGAATGGCAAGAAGAAGAAGCACAAGGGAGTACGGCGAAGACAGTGGGGGAAATGGGTCTCCGAGATTCGCGTACCCGGATCGAAAGACCGCTTATGGCTGGGTTCTTATACAACACCCGAGGCAGCTGCTGTGGCACACGACACTGCTGTGTTCTTCCTCAGGGGACCCGGCCCCCTGCCGGCTGAGAATTTTAATTTCCCGGATAGAGTGGAGGCAGCATACGCGTGGGCCCCCCTCTCGCCGCATTCGGTGCAGAGACTTGCTTCTGATGCTGGGATGTCAGCCGACGCTCGGTTAGTTGAAAGACAACAGCGTAATGGAGGCATGTCTGAGGCAGGCCCCGCAGAGTGTCGAGGGCCGACAAGTGCCAGGTTTGGTAATCAGATTGAGAATTTTGAAAGAGGAGAATTTGGGATGGACCAAAATTTCTGTGTTGATGATATGGAGATTTATATGTAGTTTTTAGATCGATCAGGTGTGTGTGTTATGATTATATACATTATTACAGTGGCCGTGGGGTGCTGTGCTGATCACCATCATTACATGGTCATGATGGGTCTGAAACGCTGAACTATCCAATGTGGAATTGTGGATAGATCATAGATGAAGGAAATGCATGCCATATTGCCATTGCACACGGCAGAAATCACAATTAATTTGGATTGTTTTGGGATTGATTATATTCAAGGATATGTAGTCTTGGCATGAGACGTACATGTCATTGCAGCATTGCACAAGAGTAGAGTAGTGCTGTTTATACAACATAAACAGTATTAATAATCAAGAGCTTGG
Organism: Eleocharis quinqueflora; assembly: GCA_964058865.1. Classification (NCBI taxonomy): domain Eukaryota; kingdom Viridiplantae; phylum Streptophyta; class Magnoliopsida; order Poales; family Cyperaceae; genus Eleocharis; species Eleocharis quinqueflora. The sequence continues at coordinate 11,803 of CAXKVX010003530.1, read as the reverse complement.
AATTTTGACTTTCCTTATTACTTCATTAGGAATAGGGCAATAGCCAATAGCCCAGTAGGCTATGTTTCTTTCAGTTTCAGGGAAGAACTTTTTTGTTGTCAACAATTAATGCTATAAGCGCGTGGTAATAATTGCACTAGGGAGAAGGGACCCATCAAAATTCCAACTATAGGAGATCCTCTGTCTGTGGTCTATTTTCAAATTCCATCCCTCATTTCTTGTTTTTTGTACAAGAAATCAGCAACGATTGACCCATACAAAATAAGAAACTCAAATTATGGGTATACAGAACAATGACAAATGCTTTTTTCTTCAACCAGCCAGAAAAGTTGCGTCCAAAAATCAAAGGATGCAATACTTGTATACAACATCACTTTTTCTTTAAAATCAAAGATGATTCATAATAAATGAAAAGGCTTTTATTGCAAAAGGTCACAGGCCGTATTATAACATTAACCTCATACACAGCTTAGTTTATAATCATTTATGTACACACCCATTCCACCATACAAACCTGTCCTGCTAATCTCCCATTCAAATACAACCAAATTACTAAAGAAAAAAAGAAAGATAGACGGATGATTAAGGCTTAATCTTGCTTCGGTTCATCTAACCTCGCTTTCCTACTTAAATCAGCATACCGTCCTCCCATAATCTCGAGCACCTCCTGCCACATCTGATCTGATGTGCCAGTTATTGCACGCCCAATCACATTTGAGCTGCATGCAGCCACCACCCAATACCCCATCTCGATCTCATTCAACAGCTGGTCGGGACCCCAACATGCATAACCAGCGAAAAATTTGAAATCGCTAGGCTCCAAAACACCTCCTCTCACAAGAGCAGCAGCCTCCTCGATTCGTCTTGCACCCCCAAAATGCACACCCGAAACCACCTCCTGCAACCCTGATTGATGCGCAATTCCGATGACACCCCCTCCAGTCTTCACTAGAAACATGCTGACATCTGAAGATTGGAGAGGCCCGCCAAAGTGCAATTGGTGGTTCCCAAAGTTGGACTTCAGACCAGGGTGCATAGTGTCTATTTCTTTCACTTTTTGGTCAAGGGGGCGGTTTAATATGAGGCCAATTGGCCCATGGCCATTACGTGGGTCCTGTGAACCAAGTGAGATCAGAAGAATGACACTTCGTTGGAAGTTGTCGTCTCTGTCAATCTCCTCGGTGGCAATTAGTAAACAGCCTTTTTCAGGGATCGTTTGGTGGGCCCACACCGGATTCAGCTGTCTTCCTTTTAGTATAGATGGACCTTCCGATGGGTTTGCTCCAGGTTTAGGTTGCTGTTCTGCTTTCAGTAGGATGTCCTGATTGAGACAGGAAGAAATTAACTAACCTTTTGTGAACTTATTTATTTATTATTTGTTTGGGCGGGGGGAGGGAGAGGGGATGGGTGTATCTACTAAACCAGCAATTATTGGTAACAGGTATGTACCATACAGGCGTACCACATTGCCAAATATTTTCATGACCATTTCTACCTTCATTCTGAACTTTATAATCTATTAGTTTGTGCTGATTATTGAATTCTAACGGGCTCTTATAAAAGATCTTTCCAACCTGGACAAATTGGAAGCAACACCAGATCTCTCAAGTTTACAAACTTTTTAAACTTACGCTGGTGTCAAACTGTCAATAACTCCACCTATGTTTTACATAGCCGGTCCCAAGCACGGAAAGGATGAAGGTTGTGATAGGCTTGGTGAGCCAACGTAAAAATTCAGCCAATCTTATGGAAATGAAATCCAATATGGACTTCATTTCTAGCCTACCCCAACTTGTTTTGTAGGTGTCAAACTGTCAATGACTTTAGAAGGAGCTTGACATAGAAGTATGCATGTGAACAAACCTTTTCTCTGGCAACAAGGTTGGCTCTAAAATCTCGCCAATCTGAGACCACATGGTACGACTTGGATTCATATGGTTCTGATTTTTCATGCGATGTCTTGGGTACGTCTTGATCATCTCCTGGTACCACTGGTTCATCATTTTCTGGAAGGAAAAAAAAAGCATAAAAGATCAATCAAGGTACAACTGACATTGAAATGTGGATTTCTGTTACATAAACTAGTACCTACAAAATGCATTTTGATTTTTGGATCAAATAATAAATCAACTTTGACTAGTACTGGGCAGTCCAGCCAACCTATAGTCCCAATCAGTATGTTTATTCATAGGATCCCTATGATGATGAAAATTATTTTAAGCCTGTAGTCCCTTGTACACATTGTATGTCAAATCAAGCAGCAAGATACTATTAATTTATATTGCATCTTGCTTAATATGCGTTTTAACTGTTGATAAACTTGGGCATCCTCACAGTAATTTTATGCCTTGGTCCACCTGCTAGATTATGCGGAATCTACACAGTACAAGTGATGTACCAGAAAATAATGTGTTATCGCGGTTTTTTCTTTCTGAAGTTTTGCTAACTGGAGTTATATTTCTGTGCTAATTGGTAGCACCAGAAGCTTTAACTTTTTTTCAAACTATGAAGTACTATCTAAATATTTAGGTGTCCATCCAAAATAATATATTGAGGTCGCATTAGATGTTTAAAATGGATCAAACAAACAACTTATTAGGACATAAGTTCTTCCTTTTAAACTAAATTACACTCAGCTCCTCACCAGAAAGCACGATTAATATTCAGAGAATGCTCATAACATTATTATATTAACAAGAAACCCTTAATTCCTTTCACAATCTCTGCAATCTCTCCAAAAATATGCAAAACAAGTTAGAAATGGATTTTGACGACCTGAAGAAGGGGGACCGTTGCTCTTTTTCTTCCCTGAAGCGCAAACCACAGCCAGACTCAAAGATCTGGCGTTTCTGGTTCTCCCAGTCCACTGCCCCGCGACTCTCGCAGACAACCGCCACGTGGCAGTCGGTCGTGGGTTCCGAGCAGCGACTGGAGAGAGGCAGCCGGTTTTCAAATTGAGAGCTAATGCATCCATGGCCACCACCATGGTTGATCTGAAATTCTGAATCGGTTTGGGAATCGACCAATCGACCAATCGACCAATCGATAGATCTGAAATGGAGAAAGGATGATGATTTGGAATTGGAGCTTGGAAGAGTGAAGGGGTGGAAACACCGGCGGTGATCTTAAAGGAAACAATCGACCATTTCAAGCACAGAAGAGGTCAGACTTCAGAGGTTCACTGAATTGTGGGGCCAGAATGCGTTTGCAACACCACTCAACTGAGAAACTTGCTTGAAGTAGTAAATGAGGTGATAGATACCAATTCGTCATTTGACTATCCGGTAATACTTGTTTATTGAATTCCCTCCGGTACAAAAACTATCATAACAATGTTTGTGAATAAATATTCATAATATTACTGATATATTTTGACGTGATTCTCGAATTAATTATGTTGAAAAAATTATAATTTTTTTTTATAATGATCAATTTGTAATCGTAGCTACCTCACTTGTCGCGTTATAGCATCACTCAACTATCTTGGATACACCTCATAATTTTGCGTACATCGAAGTTGGCTTTGTAGCACCATTTTTCTTCAAAGATGAGGGTCAAGCTCTCAAATTTTACTATGGATCACAAATCAACTACAATATACCTGCATTTAGTTCTATATCCTCATGTGGATAAATACCGGCACACTTCGGATCTTCGACTCTTCTCGTCGAAACATCCCATTCGTTTGTGCTTGTAGAGGCTCACACCACTTTATGGTTCCGCTGAATCTTTGAGGAGCCGCTGCTAAACCTCTGAAAGTCATCGTCGCACGCTACAACTCCATTGGGTGTTATAAAAAAGGCTGAGATTCAATATTGGTTGGTTCTGAGGAATTTCTATTAAAAGTCTTCTTTTATAGCGGACTGTGCCAAACAATCGATATTGAAAGTCCTCTTTTATAGCGGGTTGTGCCAAGCTACCAATATGCCAAGCAATCGATATTGAAGTCCTCTTTTATAACAGATGGAGCCTACCAACCGCTATAAAAAGTGTTGAAAAATTAAATAAATCTGCAGCTGTCATGATTTGACAAACATTTATTGCGAGGTGATAGATTTGACAGATATTTTTTGCATACATATTTTTTATATAATATATTTTTTTGCAAATATGTCCTTTTACAAGTGTTGGCCCACCAACTTATTATGAGACTAAAACAATATATAAACTCATACAACTAAAAAACATAATGGGACAGAGCCCAAGATCCGACCAAAGAACAAAAAAAAAACTTAATGAGACAGAGCCTAAGAATCACTCATAAATTAAGTACTCATACATGAAGCACTTAGAGTGGTACTCGATTCTTCTTTGTGTGTTTTAGTAAATAGTTACAACATTTGAATGAAGTACTCAGAGAAGAAACTCTTCTCATGATAAGATATGATGCGTTGTGGAGTTTTCTTGAAAGGTTACCACTCATAAATGAAGTACTATGATCATAAATACATCTTAGTAGGATATGCTGCTTTGTGGCGTTTTCTTTAATGGTTATCACCCATAAATTAAGAACATTGAAACACTTATAGTGGTATTTATGATGGTATTTATGGTTCTTTGTTGTTTTTTAATGAATGGTTACAACACTTAAATGAAGTACTCGGAGAAGAAACTCTTCTCGTGATAAGATATGATGCGTTGTGGAGTTTTTTTTGAAAGGTTACCACTCATAAATGAAGTACTATGATCAGAAACACTTCTTAGAAGGATATGATGCTTTGTGATGTTTTCTTTAATGGTTACAATCCATAAATGAAGTACTCAGATAATAAACACTTCTCGCAATATGGTAAGATGCTTTGTGATGTTTTATTTAATGGTTATCACCCATAAATTAAGTACTTATCGAAATCACTCATAAATTAATCACTCTGACATGAAACACTTAGATAGGTATCTATGCTTCTTCGTTGTGTATTAATGAATGGTTACAACACTTAAATGAAGTACTCGGAAAAGAAACTCTTCTCGTGGCAATATATGATGCTTTGTAGAGTGTTCTTGAAATGTTACCACTCACAAATAAAGTACAATGATCAGAAAAACTTCTTAGTAGGATATGATGCATTGTGGTGTTTTCTTTAATGGTTACCACCCATAAATGAAGTTCTCAGATAAGAAACACTTCTCGTACTAACGTAAGATGCTTTGTGATATTTTATTTCATGGTTACCACTCATAAATTAAGTACTTTGATCGTATCACTCATAAATTAAGTACTCTGACATGAAACACAAAGATAGGGATCTATGTTTCTTCGTTGTGTTTTAATGAATGGTTACAACACTTAAATGAAGTACTTGGAGAAGAATCTCTTCTCCTGGTAAGATATGATGCGTTGTGGAGTTTTCTAGAGAGGTTACCTCTCATAAATGAAGTACAATAATCAGAAACTCTTCTTAGTAGGATATGATGCTTTGTGGTGTTTTCTTTAATGGTTACCACCCATGAATGAAGTACTCAGATAAGAAACACTTCTCCCAGTAGGGTACAATGCTTTGTGGTGTTTTCATTAATGGTTTCCACCCTTAAATGAAGTACACTGATCAGAATCACTCATAAATTAATTACTCGTACATGAAGCACTTAGAGTGGTACTCGATGCTTCTTCGTGTGTTTTAGTGAATGGTTACAACACTTAAATGAAGTACTCGGAGAAGAAACTCTTCTCGTGGTAATATATGATGCTTTGTAGAGTGTTCTTGAAATGTTACCACTCACAAATAAAGTACTATGATCAGAAAAACTTCTTAGTAGGATATGATGCATTGTGGTGTTTTCTTTAATGGTTACCACCCATAAATGAAGTTCTCAGATAAGAAACACTTCTCGTACAAGCGTAAGATGCTTTGTGATGTTTTATTTCATGGTTACCACTCATAAATTAAGTACTTTGATCGTATCACTCATAAATTAAGTACTCTGACATGAAACACAAAGATAGAGATCTATGTTTCTTCGTTGTGTTTTAATGAATGGTTACAACACTTAAATGAAGTACTTGGAGAAGAAACTCTTCTCCTGGTAAGATATGATGCGTTGTGGAGTTTTCTAGAGAGGTTACCTCTCAGAAATGAAGTACAATAATCAGAAACTCTTCTTAGTAGGATATGATGGTTTGTGGTGTTTTCTTTAATGGTTACCACCCATGAATGAAGTACTCAGATAAGAAACAATTCTCCCAGTAGGGTACAATGCTTTGTGGTGTTTTCATTAATGGTTTCCACCCATAAATGAAGTACACTGATCAAAATCACTCATAAATTAATTACTCGTACATGAAGCACTTAGAGTGGTACTCGATGCTTCTTCGTGTGTTTTAGTGAATGGTTACAACACTTAAATGAAGTACTCGGAGAAGAAACTTTTCTCGTGGTAATATATGATGCTTTGTAGATTGTTTTTGAAAGGTTACCACACACAAATGAAGTACTATGATCAGAAATACTTCTTTGTAGCATATGATGCTTTGTGGTGTTTTGTTTAAAAGTTACCACCCGTAAATGAAGTACTCAGATAATAAACACTTCTCGCAATAAGGTCAAGGTGTTTTGTGATGTTTTATTTAATGGTTATCACCCATAAATTAAGAACATTGATCGGAATCACTCATAAATTAAGTACTCGAACATGAAACACTTATAGTGGTATTTATGCTTCTTCGTTGTGTTTTAATGAATGGTTACAACACTTAAATGAAGTACTCGGAGAAGAAACTCTTCTCGTGGTAATATATGGTGCTTTGTAGAGTGTTCTTGAAATGTTACCGCTCACAAATGAAGTACTATGATAAAAAAAACTTCTTAGTAGGATATGATGCATTGTGGTGTTGTCTTTAATGGTTACCACCCATAAATGAAGTTCTCAGATAAGAAACACTTATCGTAGTAGCGTAAGATGCTTTGTTTATGTTTTATTTATTGGTTACCACCCATATATTAAGTACATTGATCGGAATCACTCATAAATTAAGTAGTCGAACATGAAACACTTAGATTGGTATCTATGCATATTGGTTGTGTTATAATGATTGATTACAACACTTAAATGAAGTACTCGGAGAAGAAACTCTTCTCGTGGTAAGATATGATGCGTTGTGGAGTTTTCTAGAAAGATTACCTCTCATAAATGAAGTACAATGATCATAAACTCTTCTAAGTAGGAAATGATGCTTTGTGGGGTTTTCTTTAATGATTACCACCAAAGAATGAAGTACTCAGATAAGAAACACTTCTCCCAGTAGGGTACAATGCTTTGTGGTGTTTTCATTAATGGTTACCACCCATAAATGAAGTACACTTATCAGAATCACTCATAAATTAAGTACTCGTACATGAAGCACTTAGAGTGGTACTCGATGCTTCTTCGTGTGTTTTAGTGAATGTTTACAACACATAAATGAAGTACTCGGAGAAGGAAAATTTCTCGTGGTAATATATGATGCTTTGTAGAGTGTTCTTGAAAGGTTACCACTCACAAGTGAAGTAATATGATCAGAAATACTTCTTAGTAGCATATGATGCTTTGTGGGATTTCTTTAATGGTTATGACCCATATATGAAGTACTCAGTTCATAAACACTTCTCGCAATAGGGTAAGATGTTTTTTGATGTTTTATTTAGTGGTTTTCACCCATAAATTAAGTACATTGATCGGAATCACTCATAAATTAAGTACTCAAAATGAAACACTTATAGTGGAATTTATGGTTCTTCGTTGTGTTTTAATGAATGGTTACAACACTTAAATGAAGTACTCGGAGAAGAAACTCTACTCCTGATAAGATGTGATGCGTTGTGGAGTTTTCTTGAAAGGTTACCACTCATAAATGAAGTACTTTGATCACAAACACTTCTTAGTAGAATATGATGCTTTGTGATGTTTTCTTTAATGGTTACCACCAATGAATGAAGTACTCAGATAATAAACACTTCTCGCAATAGGGTAAGATGCTTTGTGATGTTTTATTTAATGGTTATCTCCCATAAATTAAGTACTTTGATCGAAATCACTCATAAATTAATTACTCTGACATGAAACACTTAGATAGGTATCTATGCTTCTTCGTTGTGTTTTAATGAACGGTTACAACACTTAAATGAAGTACTCGGAATAGAAACACTTCTCGTGGTAATATATGATGCTTTGTAGAGTGTTCTTGAAATGTTACCACTCACAAATAAAGTACTATGATCAGAAAAACTTCTTAGTAGGATATGACGCATTGTGGTGTTTTCTTTAATGGTTACCACCCATAAATGAAGTTCACAGATTAGAAACACTTCTCGTAGTAGCGTAAGATGCTTTGTGATGTTTTATTTCATGGTTACCACTTATAAATTAAGTACTTTGATCGTAATCACTCATAAATTAAGTACTCTGACATGAAACACTTAGATTGTGATCTATGTTTTTTGTTGTGTTTTAATGAATGGTTACAACACTTAAATGAATTATTCGGAGAAGAAACTCTTCTTATGATAAGATATGATGCTTTGTAGAGTTTTCTAGAATGGTTACCACTCATAAATAAAGTACAATGATTAGAAACTCTTCTTAGTGGGATATAATGCTTTATGATATTTTCTTTAATGATTATCACCCACGAATGACGTACTCAGATAAGATACACTTCTCCCAGTAGGGTACGATGCTTTGTGGTGTTTTCATTAATGGTTACCACCCATAATTGAAGTACACTGATCAGAATCACTCATAAATTAATTAATCATACATGAAGCACTTAGAGTGGTACTCGATGCTTCTTCGTGTGTTTTAGTAAAAAGTTACAACACTTAAAATGAAGTACTTGGAGAAGAAACTCTTCTCGTGGTGATATATGATGCTTTGTAGAGTGTTCTTGAAAGGTTACCACTCACAAATGAAGTACTATGATAAGAAATACTTCTTAGTAGCATATGATGCTTTATGGTGTTTTCTTTAATGGTTACGACCCATATATGAAGTACTCAGATAATAAACACTTCTCGCAATAGGGTAAGGTTCTTTGTGATATTTTATTTAATGGTTATCACCCATAAATTAAGTACATTGATCGGAATCACTCATAAATTAAGTACTCGGAATTTAAACACTTATAGTGGTATTTATGGTTCTTCGTTGTGTTTTAATGAATGGTTACAACACTTAAATGAAGTTGTCGGAGAAGAAACTCTTCTCGTGATAAGATATGATGCGTTGTGGAGTTTTCTAGAAAGGTTACCACTCATAAATGAAGTACAATGATCAGAAACTCTTCTTAGTAGGATATAATGCTTTGTGATGTTTTCTTTAATGGTTACCACCTATGAATGAAGTACTCAGATAATAAACACTTCTCGCAATAGGGTAAGAATCTTTGTGATATTTTATTTAATGGTTGTCACCCATAAGTTAAGTACATTGATCGGAATCACTCATAAATTAAGTACTCGGAATTTAAACACTTATAGTGGTATTTATGGTTCTTTGTTGGGTTTTAATGAATGGTTACAACACTTTAATGAAGTTGTCGGAGAAAAACTCTTCTCGTGATAAGATATGATGCGTTGTGGAGTTTTTTAGAAAGGTTACCACTCATAAATGAAGTACAATGATCAGAAACTCTTCTTAGTAGGATATAATGTTTTATATATTTTCTTTAATGATTATCACCCAAGAATGAAGTACTCAGATAAGAAACACTTCCCCCAGTAGGGTACGATGCTTTGTGGTATTTTCATTAATGTTTACCACCCATAATTGATGTACACTGATCAGAATCACTCACAAATTAATTACTCGTACATGAAGCACTTAGAGTGGTACTAGATGCTTCTTCGTGTGTTTTAGTAAAAAGTTACAACACTTAAATGAAGTACTCAGAGAAGAAACTCTTCTCGTGGTAATATATGATGCTTTGTAGAGTGTTTTTGAAAGGTTACCACTCACAAATGAAGTACTATGATCAGAAATACTTCTTAGTAGCATATGATGCTTTGTGGTGTTTTCTGTAATGGTTACGACCCATATATGAAGTACTCAGATAATAAACACTTCTCGCAATAGGGTAAGATGCTTTGTGTGGTTTTATTTAATGGTTATCACCCATAAATTAAGTACATTTATCGGAATCACTCATAAATTAAGTACTCGGAAATGAAACACTTATAGTGGTATATATGGTTCTTCGTTGTGTTTTAATGAATGGTTACTACACTTAAATGATGTACTCGGAGAAGAAACTCTTCTCGTGATAAGATATGATGCGTTGTGGAGTTTTCTTGAAAGGTTAGCACTCATAAATGAAGTACTATGATCAGAAACACTTCTTAGTAGGATATGATACTTTGTGATGTTTTCTTTAATGGTTACCATTTATAAATGAAGTACTCAGATAATAAACACTTCTCGCAATAGGGTAAGATGCTTTGTGATGTTTTATTTAATTGTTATCACCCATAAATTAAGTACTTTGATCGAAATCACTCATAAATTAATTACTCTGACATGAAACACTTAGATAGGTATCTATGCTTCTTCGTTTTGTTTTAATGAATGGTTACAACACTTAAATGAAGTACTCGGAATAGAAACACTTCTCGTGGTAATATATGATGGTTTGTAGAGTGTTCTTGAAATGTTACCACTCACAAATAAAGTACTATGATCAGAAAAACTTCTTAGTAGGATATGACGCATTGTGGTGTTTTCTTTAATGGTTACCACCCATAAATGAAGTTCTCAGATTAGAAACACTTCTCGTAGTAGCGTAAGATGCTTTGTGATGTTTTATTTCATGGTTACCACTTATAAATTAAGTACTTTGATCGGAATCACACATAAATTAAGTACTCTGATATGAAACACTTAGATAGGGATCTATGTTTTTCGTTGTGTTTTATTGAATGGTTACAACATTTAAATGAATTATTTGGAGAAGAAACTCTTCTCATGATAAGATATGATGCGTTGTGGAGTTTTCTAGAATGGTTACCACTCATAAATAAAGTACAACGATCAGAAACTCTTCTTAGTGGGAAATAATCCTTTATGATATTTTGTTTAATGATTATCACCCACGAATGACGTACTCAGATAAGAAACACTTCTCCTAGTAGGGTACGATGCTTTGTGGTGTTTTCATTAATGTTTACCACCCATAATTGATGTACACTGATCAGAATCACTCACAAATTAATTAATCGTACATGAAGCACTTAGAGTGGTACTCGATGCTTCTTCGTGTGTTTTAGTAAAAAGTTACAACACTTAAAATGAAGTACTGGGAGAAGAAACTCTTCTCGTGGTGATATATGATGCTTTGTAGAGTGTTCTTGAAAGCTTACCACTCACAAATGAAGTACTATGATAAGAAATACTTCTTAGTAGCATATGATGCTTTATGGTGTTTTCTTTAATGGTTACGACCCATATATGAAGTACTCAGATAATAAACACTTCTCGCAATAGGGTAAGGTTCTTTGTGATATTTTATTTAATGGTTATCACCCATAAATTAAGTACATTTATCGGAATCACTCATAAATTAAGTACTCGGAAATGAAACACTTATAGTGGTATTTATGGTTCTTCGTTGTGTTTTAATGAATGGTTACAACACTTAAATGAAGTACTCGGAGAAGAAACTCTTCTCGTGATAAGATATGATGTGTTGTGGAGTTTTCTTGAAAGGTTACCACTCATAAATGAAGTACTATGATCAAAAACACTTCTTAGTAGAATATGATGCTTTGTGATGTTTTCTTTAATGGTTAGCACAAATGAATGAAGTACTCAGATAATAAACACTTCTCGCAATAGG
>CAXKVX010003529.1:0-14222 GCA_964058865.1 Eleocharis quinqueflora | reverse complement strand
GTGTGAAGTTTGAGTTTGATTTGATACTGATTCGAATCGAACTAATTACGAACTACTGATTTTTTGATGCTTAACCGAAAAGTAGTAAAAGGAGATGATGAAGATGATGAGTATTATCTAATCGAAGATGATGAAAAGTAGGATGTTGGCAATGAGAGAGTGCGTATGAACTAACTAGATGGTATCTGAATGAAGATGATGATGATAACATTAAAGATGCATATATTAACTATCTCTAATGAAAATTAATGTGAAGCATATAATGTAGTTTTGAAATAGGAAGAAAAATATCAACAACATTCGAACTATATAGTTTGCGAACAACATTCGAACGAACTGTATCAAGTTTGAGTTTGATTTAATACTAATTCGAATGAACTCGTAGCACAGACTATATATATCAATAATCTCGATATCATCTGACGGTTCAGATCTCTCAACATTCGAACTATTTTAGTTCACGAACTGTTTCGAACGAACTGGTCCTAGTTTGACTTTGATTCAAAATCATTTTGAACTAGTTTGATTCGATTTGAAATTAATTACGAACTAATTTCGAACTTTTCTCGAATCGAACTCGAACGAATTACGAACTACGAATTTTTCTTGCAGCCTTAGTTTGTGCTTTGCAGAGGAATTGGCAAAACACATTAGGTCACTTCTTATAGAGACAGATGAGACTACAGTCGTTAATACATGAAGCTCTAGTCACGGTGATCTGACGAGATCCGACATTCCGACTCGAGTTTGATTCGAATTTTGATACAGGTTTAAATTAATTAGATTTCAAAGCATCATTTCTTGTTACTAGTAATTTTGTCCGTACAAATCAATGGAAGAAAATTATGTAATAGAAAACAAAATTTAGTAATAAAGTATTTTTTTTCATAAAGCAGCGGTGTGACGTCGTGCGGCATGCAGCTGTGGAGCGGCATCATGCAGATTGCAGCAGCATCATGCGACTTGGAGCGCGAAGTGTGAAGCAGCGGCGGAGTGACGTCATGCGACTTGCAGCGGCGGAGTGACGTCATGCGACTTGCAGCGGCGTCATGCGGCGAAGCGGTGTCATGCAACTTTTTCGTGAAACGTGTAGCGGCGGAGCGGCATCATGCGACCTGTAGCTGCATCAAGTGGTGTCATGCGACATGCAGCGACGGGGCTGCGTCATGTGGCTTGGAGCGTGAAGCGTGAAGCGGCGAAGTGGGACGTGAGGCATAAAGCGACTAGCAGCGACGAAGTTACATCATGAGGCGTAAAGCGGCTAGCATCATGCGGCTAGCATCATGCGGCTAGCAGCGGCGGAGTGACATCATGCAGCATGCAACGAGTAAGCGGTGTCAGCGTGCAGCAGCGTCGTGCGTGTGCGACATGTGTCGTGCAGCATTGTTATGCGGATTACAGTGGCATAATACGACTTGGAGCGTGAAGCATGAAGCGACGGAGCGGGGAGCTGCATCATGCGGCTTGGAGCATGATGAAAAAAATAGGACCGTGGATATCGAATTTTTGAAACTAGGGTCATTGATATAATTCATTATATTTTTACGGTCATAACAAAAAAGTCTTGAATTGTCTGGTGAAGGGACGGAACGAAAAAATAATTTTCAATGGATCTTTTGTGGCGCTAGCAGTGATGGCTTCATTGTAAAAGCGCGAAATTTGCAGGATTCTTCTATGTTTGATTTGTAAAATCAACGACTAAGCTTTATTCCGCAAAAAAAAATAGTAAACAGGATCCTTGCAGGATCTAGACATTAAGCTCCTTAATAAGGAGGAGAAATATAGATTTATATTTAGTCTAGATTATTTTCTTAATCGTAACTTTTATATATGTATTTTACTTTTAGTAGTAACTACTATATTTAGGGTTTGAATTAGTACTAGTAATATTTAATTTTCTTTGAGAGAAAGACACCTTAGCATATATAAAGGAGTCATTGATATTAGAAGAGTATATTTTGTTTAACGAAAATTAGTTTTTTAGAATTTCGAGAATTCTTCTTTGCTACTTGAAAGTTATCTTCTTTGTTTCTAATTCACTAAATGATTTATTGCAATCCATTGCTAGCGGAGTTGTGATTTGGAACCGAGATTGTGTCAAGTAGTATCAGTCCCTAGAAGGCATTATAATGATTCATTGGGAGTTATAACGGGATCACAAGGTGTGATAATGAGTCCCTAGAAGTTGGGTCCAGAAGTCAGATGCCTGAAGCTCAAGAAATAGACTAAGTAGCAAAAATCCTGGTCCGTTACCGTAACGCATGGAGAAGGCTTTGTAACGGTTTGGAAGGCGTTATAACAAGAATGTAAATCGTAATAATGATCCACTATAGAGTTGGGCCCAAAAGTCATCTGCAGAGGCACTAGAGGGCATTTTTAGAAATTGTCCAAGGCGTTTTATAAAGATAGAAGTTGTTGGTACATGGAGTTATTTTTGGCGAAATATGGAGTTGTGAAAGCCCAATGCCTATATATACTGATCACATGATTTCAAGAGAAGCAATAAAGTATTCCCCCCCCCCCCCCCAAAAAAAAATTTACAAGCAATTAAAAGCACTCAAAGAGCACAAAAATCTTCTCCTACAAGCATCAAAACCCCAACCATTGTTAGAGCTAAAGAGAGTTTAGGATAGTCATTTTCTAATCATCTTTTGTGATACCTTGCAAGTTGTTTTGTCAATTGAAAGTGTTTGTTTGATTCAAGGATTGGATCCTTTGTTCCGTAGATGAACCTTTTGTTTTGTGTTGGGATTTCATGTGTAAGTTCAAGAGGACGAAAATTAAATTTTTTTTGCCTCTATTTAACTCAATACACAAATGATCTTATTTATATAACAATTGCAAGCAAGATTATACTATGACATTTCATCGAACAACTCTTGTGCATCAACAAAACAGAAAATAAAACATTTATTTCTTGCACAAGAGTGGATAAAAGATTATACCTAAAGAGATTGTCAAATCTCTTCGTAGAGAGGAGTCGATTCCTCTTCTAGGTCTCTTGGAAACCGTCGTCTTCCTTCTTCGGCCATGGAAGCACTCTTGTCTCTTGGTTCACCTTGAACCTAAACAACAACCTAAAGCATCCTTAGATAGATGGATGTAGAGGTTAGAGCTTAGATCCAATCACCTAGATCTTCAATCTTCAATGAACAAGCTATTTCATTTGGTGGCTAAACCTTGCAAGAGAAGAGAAAGAAGAACAATGGAGTTTTTTTCTTTCTACACACAAGAGAGGGGAAATCAAGGGTTACTATTCACGGATTACTATTCATCCCATTGTGGGAAGAGAGAGAAAAAGTCATTTTTCATCTCAAACATACCCCTTTATATAGCCAAGCCCTAGGGCAACACTTGTGTTAATTATTTACACAAATGGCTATGATTACTCTCTTGTTATTTCCTAATCATATTTTGCAAGGATTTAATTTATGAGTAAATAATATTACTATATTATTCTAATATGAATTAATTTATTATTCTTATAATGCTCTCAAACATTATACAAAATAATATTCACATATATTCTCATAAATTTATTTTATGATCTAAGCATGTCATTTTACATGACATATTACTTTAACATTTTATCACATGCATTTTAACTCATACATTATGAGATTAAATACATCATTCAAAATGTAAAATACTTGTTGTTTCTGTTCAGTTGGTGTGACCTTACAGAGGATCTACGTCATCTTGGGATATAATATAAAATACTTTATATTATGGACTATAAGAGGTTCTATCACTACATTATAGTCTCCCAAACGACATAGTCATTACGTGCTTGATCCACTTAATTCGTGTCTATCCTTGTCTCATGATATTTTAAATAATATGCAAAATAGGATCGTGTCATTTTTGCATTATATTATTTTCTTGGTCTCTCAAGTGAATTATAAGTATAACTACATCAGTTATATTGCATGCAATATAATTTCACTTTACCAAGGGGCCCAGTAATATCATAACTCAAATAATTGAGGGACAATAATAATATTGACATATAAATTTCTCCCGCACAAGTTGTACATAACGAATTACTATATTATTCCAATCATTTGAATGGACTTTAATAGTAATCACATTATATACTTCTCATGTGAAAAACTTACATGTCTCATATATAAGATTCAAAGACACATTGGAAACATTAATGACACAAAACTAATCCATATAATGCTCCATCTAGTTAGGTCATGTTCAGTATATAAAGAATCATCATTTTATATACTCATGTCATTGAATGATAATCACTTATCAACATTTATAGAACTACAATGTACTTTCAATTGACATGACAACCTTCATGGTAAATAATGTTCCCTTTAATTACCACGATTGTGAACATATTTAGGATTATATGTTTTCATCTAAAGAGTTCTATGGTTCAAGACCAGGAGCATCTTCTTGAACGCTTCTAAAGATATAACATATCAATCTCAAGGAACATAAATGTATAATAACATTTAAAATCATAAACAATTCATAAATTCGTTATAAAAAAAGATAACTTTCAAAACACACAACCTTCAGTTTTGTCAATTGAAAGTGTTTGTTTGATCCAAGGATTGGATCCTTTGTTCCGTAGATGAACCTTTTGTTTTGTTTTACCTTCAAAGTTGTGTTGACAATTGCAAGGAGTTTAAGACTTTTGGATAAGTCTTGATGTAAACACTTTGATATAGTGTGGTTTATTTCGACTCAGTGTGGAATCGAGGGTCTTGTGGAGTATGTAAAGATTGTCGAACGATGTTATATCATGTGTCAATTTGTCTCTATCTCTAGCTCGATCGCTCTCTCTTCACTCGATCATTACCATTCTTGTGTTTTTTTTATATCTTTGACTTGCATTGAATTGTGATTTGTGATTGCTATGTGGCTAAGATCTTGTAGAAGTGTACACACTTCCGCAACTAAACTTTAGACATACTTAAAAGCCATCAAATTTAGTAACTTTAGTTTCTAACAAGTGATATCAAAGTCCACAAGTTCAATATTAACAATCTTGAACTTTCTTGAATTGTGAAATGACACCTTGAAATTTGTATACGAAGCCCCTATATTTGATGTATGTAGTAAGAACTTTTCTCATTGGAAAAAAGTGCATGGTTAACTACCTAAATTTGATTGATATTTGGAATGTTGTTGAAGATTGTTAGATTTTCAAATATGAGGCCAAGTGGCCAACACACCCTTACTAGTGACTCTAAGGAGCCCAAGTTTAAAAATGATAATGCTATTAATACTATCATTAGTTCCATTCATGAAAATATTATTCTCTCACTTGCTGATACAACTAATGTTAAGAAAATGTGAAATACATTAATACTTAGATATGAAGGAAATGCGCATATGAAGAAACAAAAAAAGTAGAGTTCGTAATCAAACTTGAAAATCTTAAGTTTGAAGAAGATGAAATTTTTGAAAGCCTATACTTTAGACTTGTTTCTTTTAGAAATGAATTTACTGAAGTCTGATCTAACATAAATAATGAGGACTTTGTATGGATGTTAATGAGGATGGTACCAAAAAGGTCATTGTGAGACTCCATAGTTAGTTCAATTGAGACGATGCAAGCTAAAGGGACTTCTTTCAGCTCCGAAGAAGTTTATGCACATCTAACTTCCTTCGAGGAAAACACAAGAATGAAACGAGCTCAACTACTTCCAAGACACTAACCTTCCTGGCACAGTCTCCACTTTATAACTCCACATGTCGATTTAGCTCGAATGAAGATGTCTTCCAAAAACTTCACAAGAATTCTTAAAAGAATGATGAGATACTAGGTAAGGGGATAAAAAAGAGTATAAGATTCGAGAGAAAATTTAATAAAGAAAGACTAGCTCAAGCAAGAGAGTAGTGTGTCTCACATGCAACAATGAGAATCATCAAGAGCAGATCTTATGGGGGACACACCAGGGCCCACGCCTTGCTCTTGGCCCGTAATATTTCACAAGGGCTTATTGTTAAAAAAAAAATCAGCCCCCTTCTGGGCCCTCTGTTCTCTCTCTTTTCGTGAAAAATGAATGATGCACTTGATTCTCTCTGTTTCGCACGACTTCTGACCGCTCTTCTCTGCATGCCTTCGCTTTTCTCCGCTCCAAATGAAGCCAAGACCGTGCCTCATGTCTCCTCAACGCTCTTACCTCCTGTGTCCACAATGATTCTGCCTCCGCTTCGATTGTCTGTTCTGGTAAACTCGCAAATCCATAAGGGGTAATAATGCCCAAGTTTACTCACTTTTAACCGAATTGTAACAACAATCCTTTTATGACTCAATTTTCAATTTTATTTTTTGAAATTACAAACATGGAGAAGTATTACATACCTAAGTCAACGAGCAATGAAATTGAAAGGAGTTTGCAAAAAAAAAAAAGCACGTGTTGAGTCTAATGCAAATGACATAATTGTCGATCTAGGACTTCACAAACAAATTGAGTATGACAAAGAAATTAGAGGTGAAGTCAGAGCATACTTGTTGAATGGTCCAACTCAACCAATTGGCCATAATTTTCCTCCTAAACAACAAGGAGATCGTTTAAGGAGCTTTCAAGAATCATAGTTCAAGAATTTTTATTGGTAGGAATATAGTGTGGAAAAAGATTCTATCTATTGTTTTATTATAATATTTTGAAGCAACCAGTAAGGAATGACAGATTTGGATATGAAGCCTTCACATGACACATGTTTAAAAATTGGAAGAATGCATTGGAGACCTTCAAGTAACATGTTGGTGGAGTAAATTCTTCCCATAATAAGGCAAGACAAGATTGTCATGATTTCAAAAATCAGAGATATGATGTGTCACATGTGTTGGCTATACATAACAAGGAAGCCGATATTACATATCGAGTTTGTCTCACTTGAGTTTTACATGTTACAACATATTCCAAGCTCGTGCTTTTCATAGACATAATGAGACTTCTAGTTCTAGCAACAAGGGAAACTTTTTGGAATTACTGAACTGGTATAAAGGAAAAAATCATGAAATTGCTAAAGTACTTTATGAAAATGCTCTTGGAAATAACCAGATGACTTCTCTGCTCATACACAAAGATATGGTGAAAGCTTGTGCACAAGACACATCACTTGTCATTCTTAATGAGCTTGGAGATAAGTTGTTTGCTATATTGATTGACGAGTCTCGTGATGCGTCGATAAAGGAGCAAATGATTGTGGTTGTGAGGTTATTAATGAATATTTAAAGTGTAATTATTATTGTCAGTAATGTTCTTAATTTTATTTTTGTTCTTATTTAGGTTTGTTAACCAGACATGGCATGTGATCGAGAGATTTCTTGGTATTGAGCATGTTTCTGATACTACCACATCTTCATTAAAAGTAGCATTGGAGGGGTTGTTTGCTCGTCATGGTTTATTTATCTCTCGACTACGAGAGCATGGATACAATGGCTCCTCAAACATGAGAGGATAATTCAATGGACTACAAAGGCAAATTTTGAACGAAATTTCTCATGCCTTTTATATCCATTGTTTCACTCATCAGTTGTAGTTGGTAGTAGTTGCTTTTGCAAGTGTAGTTCATCTATAGCTGATTTCTTAAACTATACCACTTTAATTGTCCGAGAAATCCAAGGTCGCGATCCGGTCCTGTCCGACTCGAGGACAAATCTGCGCGGACTTGGCCAAAAAATCGAGGGCCAAAGACGAGTTGCGACCAAGATTTTTAAAAAAACCCAACTTAAATCCGGTCTAGAATTAGACTGGGTCGGACCGACCCGCCATTAATTTTTCTTTTATTTTTTAACAAATTATTTGAATTTGTATATTTTTAATTATAAATAAACTTAACTGATTTTTTATTATATTTTTTATTTTTGACATTTTATTTTCGATTTTTTTAATTTTTTGCATTTTACTTTGTTTTTTTTTGGAATTTTTCGAAAAAAAATCGACAACCCGACCAATCCAACCGGTCCGAATCGGCCGGACCCGCCACAAACTCGCTAGTCTGCCGACCCATGGGCCTAAGACAGGTTGCGCCCGACCTACAAAATGTGAACCCGTAAAAACCTAACCCGACCAACTTGTTGGACCAGGCGAGTTTGGACTGACCCTGCTCAAATCGGACCGTTGTCAAATCCCTAACTAATAGGTCCTAACAGTTGCTGAAGACGCATTTGACTTTTTTTCATAAACAAAAAAATAATTGAAAAAATGTTAGAAAAAAATGTTTAGAATTTTAGATTTAGTCAAGCTTTTAAAAAACGTTTAAAGGCCCTTAATGGTGAGGTGGTCGCTTAACGGTTTAACGTTAAAATGGTGTTATACGAAAGTTAAATTAAAAAATGGACAATCATTTTTATATATTATATATTATTTCAGATCAAATTATGGTGCAAACATGCATATTTGTTGTCATCTGTATGATTGTATGTAACTATGTACTATATAATATATTTAACAATATTATTAACATTGCTGTTTTTTTGTTTTCATCATTTAAAAATATACGTGATGTGATCGGATATGTTTAATAATTAGGATTTAGGATGTATTTTATTTTGAGAATGTGCTTCAATGTTTGTTTTTATAAGCTCCACTATCTAATAGCATAAGTCGCACCAACATAATAATATCTAATGACAGCATCAATATAATACACAAGGCCAGTAAACCCAATCAATCAACACTCCATCATAACACTGGTAACTACCCGACTAAGTTAAATATGTTGATTCAGAAGTGTAGAAATTTGTTTAGAGGCATGTGATAGGATTCGTCGGTTGATTGCTTATGTATAATTAGTTATATTAGAGTAGAACTATTTTGGAGCTCATATGACTAAACATGCAGATTTTTTCTCTTGTAAATTATAAAAAAAATGATTTTAACGATAACCAAATAAAACAGATTTAAACGGTTAAAACATAGAAAACAAGAAAAAACAGTTATTTTCCAAAAACTTAACGTCAAAGATTTTTTTCAAGTTAAACCGAAGTTAAAAAGGTTAAAACAAAGTTTTTTAAAAGCCTGGATTCAGTAGAAAGAACGGTGGAGAATCTACTGTTTTTTATTTTAAAGAAACGATATTTTTTTATTTATTATAATATAGCTTTTATTTAAAGAAACTGTAAATATATATTGTTCCTTTAAATATAGAAATGATGGATTCTCCACCATTTTTTTCATTTAATGAAATAACTAAGTTATTCTTTCTTTTTAAACAATTCTTTAATTATTTTTCCATTAATAAAAAGGAACATTTTATATAACTCTGATATTTATTATTTTTTAATATTTCTTCGCGGAATTTACACTTCTTTCCATAAACAAGAGATGCATCATTATTTGTGCTAAATTTGTTATTCCAAAACATTTGTGTTATTAATATGTAAAATGATGGCAAAAATTTGGTTACTTCAAAAAATCGGTACACTGGATACTCTAGTCTATCTGACTGTTTAATTCGAGATTCGTGAAAAGTTATTCACTTTGAATTTTGTTGTGTTTTCCAAGAAATTCAATCTTTGCTACATATTAAACGTCTTGGGTCTTCAAATCCGACGACAGTTGGGATCGATTTAATCAAATTTTAGAATACAAATTAACCATATATTATTCTATAATGATCGAGCGATGCTCAAAATTTAATCTTACTACTTCAACATATTCAAGTGTTGTAATTTCGTAACAGATAATCATCTCATATTTAATTGTAAGTAAAGTATTTCAATCTCAATAAGATTTATGTTAGTGTATAATTGATTTGCATTAATTCTATTGCTATTATTGTTGTTTTGTTATTATAATACTTATATTCACTAATAATTGTTGTGTTTAGGATGACAAAATACTTTTAACAATTAATGCATAATGATCTGATATTTAATTGTAAGTTGAATTAATCTTACTACTTCAACATATTCGAGTGTTGTAATCTCGTAACAGATAATCATCTCATATTTAATTGTAAATAAAGTATTTCGATCTCTATAAGATTTATGTTAGTGTATAATTGATTTGCATTAATTCTATTGTTATTATTGTCATTTGTTATTATAATACTTATATTCACTAATAACTATTGTGTTTAGGATGAAAAAATATTTTTAACAATTAATGCATAATTCCTTTTGAAAATTCAATTACATTTAATTACAACAATTTTATTCAATAAAACTCGCAGTACGGTCCGATACTAGTCTGATTTAATGAATCATATAAGGGCTGTGATCTTTGTTTTTTCTAAAAAAAATCAACTGATGCAAAACTAACACCTGAAATAAATAAGCAGGAAATTGAAATTTAAAATTTCATTTACATGACAGAATAAGCACGTGAGTGTTCTAATATCAGGCAATCCGGTGAAGAAAATGCACCGACAACGATATAGGACCTTACCTTAAATAATATAGTGTGATCCACATGGAACACAATTAAAACATGCATGTTGTACGATCACACTAACAGGTGTTATCTGCGAAGTACAATTTTAGAACAGAATTAATGAAAGCAACGTCACAAATAGTGTTTTAATCATGGGGCGGATCTCCACGGGTCAAACGGGGCGGATCTCCACGGGTCCAAATCCAAAACCCTCAATCCGATCCGTGATAAATTCGGGCGGGTCGGGCACGGGTCAGGTTCGGATCCGTCCATTTTTTTATTTTTTTAAATTTTTCGATTTTTTTTTACTTTTTTGTATTTTTTTTGAATTTTTTTGAATTTTTGCACGGATCCACGGGTCCACGGGAGGGTCTTGGGACGAGTCGGGCACGGATCCAGACGGACACGGATATACACGAGTCTGGAGGATTTGGAGTCAACTCGACCCGTGCTAGATCTGTGGATTCGAAATCCACGATCGGATCGAATCTAGACACGAGCACGAATCGGACACGGACAAGTCCACGGACGGATAGACCCGCCCGAGTTATATTACAACTCTAGTCACAAACCATGATATATAATAACACAACATTTCCTTAGCAAGTATCCGTATCTAATTCGTCGTTTCATCAAAGTGCAACCTGACGACAGGAACATTAAAAAGCCTCCCTCTATTTGCCAAGAACAAGTGGAACTCTTGTCGTATCTTGCATGCTCAAGTGATGAGAAATTAAACCAACTTTTTAAATGAATTTATGTCGGTTGTGTTGCTTTTGGAGCAATTCTCATTTATTAAACGTGTGCTCAGTGTGATTGTTTGATTGAATTTGGGTCTTCTAGAAGCAACTTGGGTGGGCTAATTAAGGCCATGGCCCATGAATCACCGATTATTTGTTAATATTTAATGGGCCTGAGCTATTTTATTTCAGTGGTATATTTATACTTCCAAACAATAAATGGATTATATGGACCAGAAAGGACTATTGCGCTCTGTAAGGAAATTCTTTAGGCGATCTCATTGGCGATTCTCGGCGAACTTTCCCTATCTGCCATGGCGGCGGCCATGCCAACCAGGCCGCCTCCAGCACCTCCAGGGGAGGTAACGACACTATATTCTCTGAACCATACTAGTATGGAGGAGGAAACTGCAATGGACATTGCTCCACCCACTGAAAACTTGAAGTTGAATGATACAGAAAACATGGAGAATTACATAAGGCTAAATTCAGGTAAGAATGACAAGTTTGAAGATACCAGTATTATGGCCAACCCATTGTATCAACAAAACCCGAAAAGCTCCAGGAAGTTCTGCAAAGAATCAACAGTTGGGGGGTGGAACAAGTCAGATCAGGGGCATGAGTTGCAAAACTACCAACCAGATCTCAATAGATCATATCTACATACCCTGGTCGGAATACAACAGGATAAAGAGGATGTGAATAAAAAGGCAAAGCAGATATGGCTAGAGGATGACATAATCATTCAATCAGTTGGAAAGAAAATCTCTCTACAGGTGAAAGAATCGGCAATTGAACGATTGGCCGAGCCATGGAAAAGAGCTGTGGTGGTTAAGCTTTACAATCGTTACATTGGATTCACAGTCTTAAGAGATAGACTTCAGAAGATTTGGCGTCCCAACGGAAACTTCGAGATTCTAGACCTGAAAAACAACTTTTACATAGTTCGTTTTGCCCTTGAAGAGGATTGGTTAAAAGCACTGTGCGATGGGCCATGGGTGGTACTAGGATCATATCTCACAGTTCAACCTTGGTCTCCTCAATTTGATGTTCAAGAGAAAGAACCAGCATTGATAACAGCATGGCTAAGAATCACTGGTCTTCCAGTGCATTTCTATGATATTAAACTATTGGAAACGATAGGCAATGAAGTGGGAGAAACAATAAGAGTTGACATGAATACCATGAAAGCAAACAGGGGAAAATTTGCCAGACTTGCGGTCAAACTTGACGTATCCAAACCCCTGAAAGATAGTATTGAAATCAACAAAAGAACATTCCCGATTGTGTATGAAGGCTTCAATGCAATCTGTTTGAATTGCGGCAGAATAGGACATGTTAAGGAAAGATGTGCAGTACATTTTGATGAGAATGATCAAGAAGTAATGAAATCTGGGACTACACAAATGAACCAGACGCAAACTCAGTTAAATACTGTTAAGAAACCCGAATCTGAAGATCGTTTTGGACCCTGGATTCAAGCTAACCAGAATAGGAAGAAAACTGGTAGGATTCTACGAGAGAATAATAGAGAGGTACCAGGAGGGTTACGTAAGAATAGGATAGGAATTAATCAAAAGGGTACGAGATTTGATGTGTTGCAAGTAGAAGATGATTTTATGAATGAGTCAACTGAACTTGATCAGGTGGAGAGTGGCGTTATTGTTACCAAAGCGATCTCATCAAAGCCAACCAATCAGTTTAAATTCCAGGCCAAAAATAAGGAGTTTACAGAAAAGAGTAGCAAAGACAAAGGAAAGCTTGTCACTGATGAATTGGTCACTGTTGTGGGACCCCTAAACCACGAGGTGGGGGCAATTGACCAGGAGAATGTTACTCTCAAAAAGAAGGAGAAGGCTAGCAGAAAATTTGGAAAAGATATTAGCAAAGAAATTGAGGAAAAGAGAAACTTAGCTCAACGAGATTCAGAGAATGAAGTTTTTCAAGGTGAGACGAGTATCATTAGCCAGGGATTAAAATTCAGAAACCAATACGCAAAGAAGAGAGTAAAAGTAAGCCTGGGTAAAAGGAAAACAGAAGGAATTGAATCGGAAGAGATTGTGGCCAGAGTGACCTTGTCCCCGAGAAGACAACCCTTGTTAAATTCAGGGGAACCACCCGACATACCTGAAGATACTGGCGAGGAACTGCCCGAAATAGACCAATTGGAAACAGATCCAGAGGAGGTAATTACCTCACTGAGAAATGAAGCAGAAGGACAAGAGGATATGGTGCAATAGTTTGGGAAAAACGTTTGTAAACCAAACTAGGTTAGCTGTTAATTAATTTATGAGTTGTATCATGATAGCACACAAAAAAATTATGGTGTGGAATATCAGGGGAGTTGGCAATAAGAAAACACAACGGGCGTTGCATGAGTTGCGTAGACAACACAAACCCAGTATTTGCGTCCTAGTGGAGACATGGATTAGTGGAAATCGTGCAACTCAAGTAATCAACAATTTGGGTTTTACACGTTCATTTCGTGTGGAAACAGTAGGCTTCTCAGGAGGTATTTGGATTTTATGGCAACATGAAGAGGTGGAAATAGAGATATTATTGGCACAAAAGCAGTTCATACACACTGCCGTCAAATTCACCAACAAAGATTGCTTCCTCTTCACGGCGGTATATGCTAGCCCGAGAGAAAAAGAAAGGGATACGTTGTGGAAAAACCTTCGAGTAGTAGCTAGTGAGGTGACAAAGCCCTGGATTTTGGCTGGTGACTGGAACACATGTATGAAACCAAGTGAGAAAAGGGGGAAGGTGCCTGCCTCTAACAAAAGATGCTCAGAGTTTAGGGACCGGGCTAATGAGTGTGAGATAAGTGATCTTGGTTACATTGGAAACAAATTCACGTGGAGCCGTGATGGAACATCGGAAAGGCTAGATCGTGCATTGGCTAACCAAAGCTGGCGCTCTAATCACCCCCAAGCAACAGTGCAACACCTGATACGAACCCAATCAGATCATTGCCCATTACTAATTAATTTCGATCACAAGGAAAGACAGAGACACCCAGGAAGGCCTTTTCAATTCCAAGCAGCTTGGTTGACCCAAAGAGATTTCTCCAAATTCATTGAAGAAAACTGGAACAATGAAACTGACCTCCCAAATGCAATGTTGG
>CAXKVX010003528.1:0-41093 GCA_964058865.1 Eleocharis quinqueflora | reverse complement strand
CCACCAATCATCAACCACATTTGCCTTGTGCAGAGTTGTATATCTGAATATCACTCAAACACAATATCTCATCACCGTTTCCACATCCTAACATATCCCATCACAATATATTCTCATCACCAAAGCCGTCACCATGATAGATCCGAACATCTTAGCTATTCTTGATGAAATACGAAAGCCCGTCAAGAAGAATGTCGAAACCAACAACAATACATGCAACAACTGATCAAAATATTTGCGCTTGTTCACGTACTTCCCAACCAAGATCCTGTCAGAGTCACTAAGTCAACCATCCAGTTCGGAAGCATAATCGAAATCGATCTCATGATATTCGAGTAGAAATTCCAACCTTTACGAAAATTCTCAAATCCGAGGAGAAAACATACGAGCCAATTCCAGACGAGGTTTTGGAGTTCTCGAGTTCGACAAATGAGATTCTCATGTTCTCGTGTGCAAAAGACAAGGTTCTCGAGCTTCCTAATTTGACGAGCGAGCATCTTGACACAAACAAAAAGGTTCTCAATTTTTCCAGTTCGAAAGGCATTATTATCAAGTTTTCGAGTTCAATAAGCAAAGTTCTTAAAGTCAAAAGTTTTCCTCGAGAATCACAAGAAAACGACGAGTTTGAACAAAAATCCGAAAAAGAGAGTTTTCGAG
Organism: Eleocharis quinqueflora; assembly: GCA_964058865.1. Lineage (NCBI taxonomy): Eukaryota > Viridiplantae > Streptophyta > Magnoliopsida > Poales > Cyperaceae > Eleocharis > Eleocharis quinqueflora. The sequence continues at coordinate 40,436 of CAXKVX010003528.1, read as the reverse complement.
AAAGAAATCTACAAAAAAGATCCCGAATATATTCATTTCTAAATATGAGTTCATTTGCTTATCGGCTATATTGAACGCCAAATTCAGGAATTAATTCATCATAAGGTGTCAAAGTTTTCTCTCGAGCTATAATATTGAGATTGAATATAAGTGAAACTTGGATCGGCTTTCAAACTTTTTACATTTGAACAGGACTTGAGGGACAAACCAATTAAATACACCCTGTTATTGCTTCAAATAAAATACATATACACTATGTTAAATAATAGCTTCCACTTGCCTGTATATTTGCCCAATTAGTTTATTTTAAGGTATACAGATGATATTTTATAACACTTCTAAATATTTTGGTGATGTTTTGACGTGCACGAATAATTAAAGAACTTTCCTACTAATTCTAATGCATGTTTGCAACATGTACCTCTCATGTTCGAACCTTTGATTATTCGTGCCAAACTGTTCGTTATGTTACGCAAAAATTGTATGCAATGCATGTTTAAAGCACAATGAAAACCCACGGAGAGTGTTTGAACGACACAGAGGCTTAAATCTCTCAAGCCTACATCCGGTACTAAATCCGTATTCGCTAGAATGATCAGTCATTCTCAAAACAGAAATGAGCAGTTTTTATGTGTTGGTACTGTAACAATTAATGTGCGGAAAGAGTACAACGCTGTAGCAACGATGAGAATTCAGAAAGGATCCGCCAATTCCAGTGGAGTATTTCAAGAGATGTGAATTCTCCGGTACTAACATTAAAATTCGGAGCCGCAATCATCAATCTCCCACATAAAAACAATATCCAACTACTAAGCTAGACATGATTCTATGTGGGAGATTGCCGATTGCGGCTTCAAATTTTAACGTTAGTACAATTACATGTCTAGCTTTGGAGCCATAGCAATATCTAACTACTTTGCACCAAATTTATGCATTGTTTTCAGCCGATATTGCTATTCCCGCATTCCAATTACATGCTTGAGTTATATTTGCCAAGTAATGTGGCTCCAGGACTGATGTGAATTGGAGTCGGTGTAAGGCAACATATTTGCTATGTAAGAATCCATCAAAATAGCTATAGTGATGAATACGGTAAACATTACAAACCATGACTTGTGAAAAAAATGTTTACAAAGGTAGCACAAATAATAGACACCTGACTGGCAGCACTCCAAGAAAGCCCGTGCAAACTGAATTCTGCATTTGTTACAAAAATTAATATAAGATACCCTTTAGTTTTAAAGAACAAATTAAACCGCAAAAAGGAAGAGTTATCCCAAACCCACAGGCCTCTTTGAAGATAAATACCTTCAACCCACAGACATTTGAAACATTTCATTCATAGAACCTTTCTATTCTTAAAATGTAGCAATAATAACAATGTATTCAATATTTGTTTGTGAAAGTGAGTACCCAAGATTGCAAGTGAATACTCACCGAATGGTAGCTATTGTCTGTTGAGAAATAGAACAGCAAGCAATATAGGTACCAAAAGGAATATCATCATCATCTAATAAGAGTTTGCACAATGTTAATATTTTAACATAAACTTGACCAAGTATACAAATTGGTTGCTATTAATAAACTTATTGTGCCTGTCTACTCACCAAAACACAGTTGTAATTTGACCAGCTCTCATTTAAGAACTTTCCCCTGCAAATAAAAATCGTTATAGTGCCAATCATTCACAAAAAAATGAATAGGCAATTAACAAGATCATAGTGTTTAGCATGAACACCCAACAAAGAAGCATACCCAAGTTAATTCCTTTTGTTCCTCAGGTAAGCGTTGATATAAAGGAAGATGTTAGTTTGGGAACTTTCATAAGCAGGAAAAAGAACGTTATAAGAACTATATCCATTATTTCTAATGTTATAATATATGCATGATAAGCTCTTTTATGGGCCAAGATCAAATTCACCCGGATACCTAAACACATAACTAAGCTACCTAAAAATTAGGACAAAAGAAGAAATTCAACAACCTTCTAATGATTGAGCCAGAGACAAGGCATGCCTTCTTGATCTCTTCAACTCGCTTGCGAGTAAGAGAGGAGTTGGGATCTTTGTCTTCAATCTACAAGAAGCCATGGTAATTTTTTAGTTTCTCACTGAACTCATGCTGGCATAAACAATTAAATACATACAGATTAACAGATCATAAATGTATTTATTATACCTTAGATTCGAGTAAGGAAGAAAATTCATAGAAAGCACCATATACATCCTTCATTGAATCTGTCTCGGCAATAACTCTCGCAGTCAGCCCTGAAAATAGAATAGTACTTAGCAGAGAAATATCATATTGAATATAATCAGGGAAATATTATATTGATGGAGTTCTCATTTGTACTAATCACAGAATGCACTGCTGCTGAAAAGGTGGGACGGGAAATAACTGTTCACACAAATCATGAAGAAAATATATAGTTTACATACCACGCCTCATTTTAACAACTCCTTTAAAGACATTTACATTGTTATAGCACAACGCTAATGTACCAATTGCCATGACCTGAAAGAACCATTTAGTATAAATCAGTTTTCTTCCTTTTTTCTGCTTAAATATAACAAATGAACTATAAAATAAATATTTAAAATATCTATGTTTTTTACATAGCCAGTACCAAGCCATGTAAAGAAGTACGGTTATGATATACTTGAACAGAAAAATCCAGCCGTTCTCATGGAAATGAAACCCGACAGATTTGGGTTTCATCACTAGCATACCCCAACTTGTTTAGGAAAAGGCTTTGTTGTTGTTGTTGTATGGGGAGAATTTAAAAGTTAAATGCCAACAAGGACAGTTCAGAAATACACTATACCTCAGTACAAAGAAAGATGACAGTTCTGGTACCACTCAAATAAATTAGAAAGATGTAAATCCAAAAATCTCTCTTTTACATTATACAATCTCTCTTTTACAATATTAATTTCACATCCAAAATCCAAAAAAAAAAATTCAAATCATTGATCTTATTCTTTCTTTGGCCTCTTTTGATCTTGTACAATATAAATTAGAACGATACAAATTCTACAACTGACTACAAGGATGCATCTCTCTCGAAAAGAGAATGATGTCCACTATGTAAATTCATTGTTTGTATTTAAATTTTCGATTCTTAATCAAAAGGGAGATTGTACCAACCTATGGCACTATAAATCTCCGAATAGAAAAGCTAGCCAGTAAATTTTCTCCACAAATTGCCATCTTAGATCTTGGATTTGATATCTTCGCCAACTTCGAATTTAATTTGGTTGGGAAGAACTAGCAAGTCCTTTTTTTTTTCTTTTTTTGGTACATCTTTGTCATTTATGTATCTTATCTTGTTAATATCGTTATTCTTTTATCATTTATTATTTTTGTAGGAAGAACTAACAACCTTACCTGGGGAATGGCACAAAAACGGAAAATAGCTTGATCCTTCAAAGAGGCCATATACTGAAGGCAGTCTTCAACATGGGTTAGAGCATTCGTAACCATGTCATTCAAGCACTGTACTGATTTCTCAAAATTCTCCTCGTATTTGAAGTCCTGAAATTGAGCGAAGACTTTGTTATAGATCATAGAGAATAGACTCACAGTTAAGGAGAATGCAAGAGGAAAAAAGAACAAACTTAGGGGTCACATATATTTAAGACCTCAAGCTTGTTTGCATATTTACTCCAAATTTCCCGAGGCCAGAACATGCGCGACTTTGGTATCTCATTTATGTCTTCAAGATAGTCTCGAATAATATTCGTTTTCTGCAAATTTGAGGTTTGATAATCACTCCAGCACAGAAATCAAAGATCAAAATGAAAAGATACAATACCAAGTTAGTACAGTACCAGTTAAGGTCATAAATTTTACAATCACTCGAGCACAAACACAGTAAGACTACAAATGCTCAGGTATGCAACTAAGCAAGAACCAAACTCACTAGAATGGTACAAAACCTGACTGGTAAAGACCTAAGGCCACAATGCATCACCTGAAGAAAGAGACCCATAGAGTTTGAAAGAGAATCAGAAGCAAGATCTTCGAGTCTAGCCACATAGAAAAGCTTGGATAGACCCAAACCTACAAGGCCTGCGACGTAGTGACAATACTCGTCATAATCATCTATGGTCTCAACCTACAGAGGCATATAATGGCAACTCATTTCCAGAGAACACATGAAATATCACAAAGCAATGATCTGAAGTATTTTCCTTTACCTCCTTTAGTATGAACTTTGCCATTCCTACTCCCATCTGTCTTGTTATCTCCTCAATGGCCTCTTGGTAGCTTCAAATACAAATAAAACTGTATCAATTGAATTTACCTTCTTTCTCCTATATTTCCAGATAAATGTATGTGTATTTAGGTGGGAAAATAAAATGAATTCATGAATATATGGAAAAGCTCACTCCTTGTTGAGCTCCAAAAAGGAAGTTTGCACGAGTTGAAACTTGTCCATAAGAATTTTGTAGTCCTTTGTGCCACCTACCAACGGAACAGTGAAAAACATTATCTCAACGAAAAAAAGGAAACAACTGACCTACAAAAACATAGGGTCCGTTTGGCAAATCAAGGAATAGCGACGTACAATTCGAATAGTAAAAGTAGAATAGTGTCAATTTTGGAAGAGTATCTTCTTGATTATTCGGAAGAGCGAAAACGTAGTTCGACAATTGCTAGTTGGAATAGCTTGGCAATTGTTGATAATTATAATAATAACAATTATGATAATATAATAATAATATAACAACCATAATTACAATATAACAATAACAATACTTATAAACTAAATAATATAATAAATAAATTTTTTTACATAAAAACAATAATGATAATAATAATAATAAGAGTAAGGTATGGTGCTTGGCCAAGCACAGTACCTTTCGTGCTTGAACGTCAAATCTCATAAATGGATGACTAAAATTTCGATTTATCATTCTCAATAATTTCTTTATATCAAAATCTCTTCGGATACAAAAAATCTATTTTCATAGCTTTATAATTATGTGTTACGGATTTTTGAAAGTGCTATACTTTATGCATAAACATTGATTATTTTATTACTATTTTGGGATCATCTTAAAAAATCGAAACACATACTTAAAAAACTCTAAAAATAAATTTGTTTTGTATCCAAGGAGATTTCAATATAAAGAAATAATTGAGCATGATAAATCAAAATTTTAACCGTCTATTTGTGAGATTTGATGCTCAAGCATGGGAGGTATTGTGCTTGATCAAGCACCATAGCCTTACTCTAATAATAATAATAATAATAGTAAAGTAAGTAATAAATACAAGTTGATAATTACGAAAATAGCAATGATGATGATAAAATTATAATAATAGTAGTATAATAATGAAAATAATAATTATTTCTATTTATTATTATCATATTATAACAATTTTAAAGTAAATAATAATAATAGTAATAATGATTGCACCATTTTTTAAAAAGTAAAATAAAAAATAGTAGTAATGACAATATAATATAATGTTCAAAGTTATAATAATTAATAATATAATATAATAATATAATAATATGAGTTATTTTCTAAATAAAAATAAAAATAATAGTAGATGATTAATGTAATATAATATTATTAATTAGATAATATAATACAATATAATCAAATAATAATCGCTATTTCACAATTGGAATAATCGGTATTCCACCTATGGCTTGGAATATCGAAAAAGCTCTTCCAAACGCTATTTCAAACATACAAAATCGTTTGGCAAAAAGAATAGAATATAATAGTGCTTTATTACTATTCTAAGGGGTGCTAAACGGACCCATAGTGAATACTATATCTATTGAAGGTGAAATTTAATTTGGGTGCCAAACGGACTCGTAATGCTTTATTACTGTTCCAGTAATGTACCAACCAGGCACAGTATCATTGCAGTACCTTAGCCAACGAATTTGCATCTGGTAAGCTACCTCGACCTGAAAGGGTCAGCATTAAAACTCAACCCCTCAGTCAAATCTGCTGCCCGCACAGTGCCGGTCGGTACTGTGCTGTGTAATTTTTGGCTGACCAGTTTGGTGGAATGGCTAACCATTAGGGGTGTAAACGGATCGGATAATATCCGATTTTATCCGGATTCGTATCCGAAAAATAACAAAAATTATCCGAAGATATCTGTATCCGAAAATTTTTAACGGATAAGGATACAATTTGACTATCATCTATCCGTATCCGACCGTTTAGCTATAATCTAATAATATCCGAAGTTATTGAAGATATCCGTATCCGATATTATCCGAATTCATAACAAAAAAAATCATATTATATATATATTTTATTAGATTTTGTATGAAGATTACAAATCTAATTAATTTTATATATATGTGTGTTTATGTATCACATTTTTTTATAATTCATTGATGCATTTGAAAAAACATATAACAAATAAGGATTATTTTTATTATTCGAATAATATTAGTTTCGTATTCGTATTCGTCCGATATTCGATCCGTATCCGATATTCGATTAATATCCGATCCGTATCTGCATCCGAGATTATCCGAATTCATATCCGTATTCGAAATTTTTTAACGGATACGGATACGGTAAGACGATTATCCGTCCGTATCCAATCCGTTTACACCCATACTAACCATTCCATGGGATACGAATCCTTAGCTAATCGGTCATACATTTACAATATTGAACCATCTGCTATTTAGGTTGATATTTACCCTACTGTACCAATGAGACCTGACCCGGGGCGGAGGCAAACTACTGATTGTATTGTTGTAAATCTAATGTTAATTTACTATCTTTTTTAAAATATATAAGGGTTATAGTAATTATTTAAAAAACAAATGGGGATCAATTTTTCATTTTCTTTATATTGTATTGAAATAAAAGAAAAATACTACACTAGATTAGTGCAATTTAGAAAAAAAATGGGGGTTTATTGACCCCCATTCCTAAAGAGAATATCTGCGAGTGGACCTGACATCTTATATCAGATTTAAGAGCTCCGCAAGAAGACTTACAGGAGAAGCTCCAGTTCAGATCATAAAGGTGTTTAGAAAAGGACTCCAGAATTGGCACTTTGACCTCCGTAGGAACACTGGTATCATCCTCTGCAATTTAATAAAAACTTTTTGGTGGTCAGCCGTTTTCTGCAACTTTCACAAAAAGTGAACCAGAGTAGAGAACTTACCCACAGTATCAAGGGCTCTAAGTACAAGATAGAAAACACAAACCTACATAAACAAAGTATAACAAGAGTCAGGCAGATGATTGTTGCTGTTGACAAAATAAAATAGAGTACTTATTTGCCAAACAATTGAGCACCAATACATTGATGCAGTTTCATTCATGTCAGCATGTCAAAAGGCCTCTGGAAAAGAAAACAGATGGATAACAAGGCATAAGCAATCAAGTGCACAATGTTTTTGGCCACTGTACTTGGAATAAAAAAAATCTGGTATAAAATATACACATACATGATCATGCACTTAAGTAGTGCATGACAGTTGCAGCTCATTTGTGCGTAACTCTAAATGCCACTAGGGACAACAGAAAAACTAAAATAGTGTTATCTAACCAACAATGTTAGATATAATAAAACAAATATGATCTCAGATGTTATGTGCTGTATTGGACATTAGATCACAGGATAGTTCAGCTTGATGTAATAAGCTAACCTTAATTAAAAGGAAAAACAACTATGAGCTAGTGCCTAGTTGTACTGTATTATTATGCATTTGTCACAGTGACACCAACAGGAACGAGAAGGAAAAATAACAAAAAGTCTCAAGTGGCAAGTAATAGAAAGAAGCAAGGCAATGCTTCATGAACATACATAAAATTTCATCAAGGCATCTATTATTTCTTTAATAGTTTTCTAATCTTTATATGACAAAGAAACCAGAATAAAGATAATTATCGACCTCCATATACAGAACAAAGAGAAAACTCAGTTTCAGTACCAAACAACAGAAATCCAACAGGAGAAATAAAAACAAAAAAGAATCCAATCTGATCTGATCTTTGTTGAATAATCACTAAACAGCACAGCAAAGGTAACGGGACCCAAATTATTAAAATACAAAATCAAAGTAGGAAAATATCGAATCAGAAAATTGAGGAGGAGCTGTACGCCTGAGCACAAGTTTCTGCAGTAAAGCAGTAAAGACAACTGTACGCTTGGAACGAAACAAAATTTTGAATAAGAAAAGATCCAATAATCATGGAACTAATTGAGAAGGTAATGTCGCCAAAAATAGCAAACATATTTTTTTTTGTGAAATGTTTATTACAACAACTTTAAAAAATTTCAAAGAATTCCCTCATTTCCTGCATATTTACTATTAACTCCGGTTCATTCTACTAATCAAACAAGATTTCCAATCAAAAGATGAAGAGATCTTCCTGATGAAAATACACGGACTTATGCCCATTCTCCATTACATGGAGAAAGCTCTGGTCAGAAAATCTCACACGGTACAAGAAAAGCAAAAGTTTACAGAGTATAGTTCAAAATGTTTCCGAATATTGGATCGTTTTCAAAGCAGTGTATCATGGAAAGAATACAGAAATCGAGTTTAGTTAAAAAAAAACGCATGAATAAATCAAATATCAAAACAGATATTATTTAATTGAAGTAGAACCAAAAGGAGGTGTGAGAGAATCTATACGGCGTTGCGGAGCTCGGGGCCGAGCTGTTGAATGACAAGTGCGAAGCTGCGAGAGACCTTTTGGAGCATGGTGTAGGCGAAGCCCCAGTGCTCCTCCGCCGGGATCTGCTTCGAGATTCGCGCCGCCGCCATTTTCAGCTTCAACATCGGGTACACCTCCTCCGGGTGCTCCATTATCGTCCCCAGTAAACCCATCGCTTCTCACTCTTTCTCCTCTCTCTCTCTGTCTCTCGAGAGCAAATTCAGAGCTGGAAAAAGAGAAGGTGAGAGATGGATCGAGATTTGAGGGGCGTGGATCGCTTATTCGTTTGGCGTTGTCGCGTTTCGAACAATCGAACTTGGCGTGGGGCCGGACAGGTTAACCTTTGTGGCGAATTCCGAACAAGCGATTTTGAGTACTGTGTGGTACTGTTTTGACGTCTGGGGCTCTCTTAGATTTTACATTATAAATGGCGAGTCAAGTTGTGGGACCCATCATTTCGTGAAACGCAGTTCCAAAACAATAGAGTCACTGTTACAGAAATACAAAGCCAGGTGGTACAGAACATCTGTTCAATGGATTTGGCAGCTGTTCGTAATTTCACGGACTTAATTTAAGAACTCTAAATAAACCTAAGCCGTTGATTTCTTCTTAACGGTGTAGATTAAATCAGATGTTTGCTGGCGGCAGTGGACAGCACAGGCTACTCCGGTTCGATCATTCAATGTTATTTCACGTTAATTTTGTACTCAAATAATTATTATGCATGATAACAAAATAATCTGCAATTCAAAATAATATTTATAATTATTTCAATACAAAAAATATCATGTGTAATTATTTAAATACAAAAAATATGCATAATAATTCAAATTATTTGTTTAATAATTCAACTAAATGTACATAATAACATCAATATCGATATTCGATATTAATATTGATATTTACGTATTAGCTCTCAATATTTATTATTTAAAAGAAATAATATTTTGAGAGTTTAAAGACTCGAGGCTATTTCAGGCTTTCAGCTGAGAAAATAAATATATGTCAATGTTCCCCTCTTTCAGTGTTCCTATTATATACGACAAAAACGATCCACTAAAAAGGTAAAATTATTTGTCATTTTTGACTATTGATATATAATAATTTTTTATTATTAGAATTAAAGCTACATTTTTTGTATCGAATAATGTAGTACAGTGATAAAACACAAAACATTATAGGGGAAATTAGTTATTTGTCATTTCAAAGTTAGAAAATTGACTAAATGTCACTGCAAAGTTAAAAATTAGCTAATTGTCATTAAGTTTCTAACTAAATTAATTCAGTGCCATTAACATCATTTTATATTAATTAAAATAAACATAATAAGTGTTCTGACCAAAATACCCTTTTCTTTCTTCTTTCCCAAATCCCACTAGATTCTTTCCAAATCCCATTACAGCTGCGGAAGTCACTGCAACATGAAAAACAAATGCTGACATATGAGGATACCATTACAGCAACAAAGCGTAATTTAGTGAAGAGGGAATGAGAATTAGGAAATGCTAGATGCCCTAGCAAGTTCAGTTGCAAATCTGCTACATCCTCAATCTAACATGGCGATACTGTGAGGAGACAGGGAGGGAAGGAGGAGACGTGGCGATACTGTGAGGATACTGCGAGTCTGAGATTCAGCGATTCAGCGATTCAGCGATTCAGCGAGCGGAAGTATTCACCGAGTCTGGAATTGAGAGCTGACTAGTTATGATTTGATTAAACCAAATCATAGAAACTACACTATATATGAGTTTCTGTCCCGCGTTTCAATGGGACTCCCTTGCTCGCTAAATCCAGGGAAATGGAAAGTGAAGGGAACTCACTAGAATGCAAGATAAGTTGCTCGTAGGCGTGCACCCCGTCCGTATGTTACCGGTCTACAACAGGTAGTGACAGAAGGACATAAAAAGAATATTTTAAAGAGTGGAGTCTAATTGTTGAAAATCGAGTAAGAAGAGATTCAGCGATTCAGCGAGCGGGAGTATTCACCGAGTCTGTGATTCAGTGGATAGCCCTCTTTCGAAGGTGGCAGACTGGGAACGATTGACTAGGCTGCACTCGGTGGCGTCGTGCAAGGTGGCTCCAGTCGAACGGATTTGAGACGAATCGAGTGGGATTTGGGAAAGAAGAAAGGGGAGGGTATTTTGGTCAGAACAATTATTGTGTTTATTTTAATTAATATAAAATGATGTTAATGGCACTGAACTAATTTAGTTAGAAATTTAATGACAATTAGTCAATTTTTAACTTTGCAGTAGTATTTAGTCAATTTTTTAATTTTGAAATGGCAAATAACTAATTTCCCCAACATTATAATAACAATTATGACATCACACATATTTTTTTTTATAAAAATAATATATTGCAGTAGTTTTACCATTTTGTTTTATAATGTCGGAAATGAATACTAAATATCTCAACTTTTCAATTTAATAAAGTAAAATTTTGAAACTGTATATCTTAAAAACATTAAATGAAAGATCATTGTACAAAAATATGGATCGACGTACTTTTCATAAGACAAGAATACAGTTAATTTTAAGTAAGATCATTTCGAATTTATCATTTGACTCACCTTTAGTTCGCACATGGAAATATATTCCGGAGGACCAATTGTCAGAAAATAAAATGTGGTTACAGTCTTACAGAACATGAGGTACAAGAATAATTCTAAAAAATATTTTGTAATTTCTCTTTTTAGTTTATGCATTTTTACAAAAGAAAATTCATGATAGTCATATAACTAATATTAGAAATTATTTATTTTCTTTCTTTGTGCAAATTTGAAATATATTGCCTCCATGTTCAACGAAATGTATGTGTAAATCTCTCCGTCCGTCAATTTTGCTTCACCCTTGTCTTTTCCACTTAATTAAGAGTATGTCAGAAACTCTTAGAGTTTCTAAATTAGTATCACATCTATTTTAGAAATTTAATTTTTTTTTAGTTTCTAAACTTTCCATCTCTAAAACTAAAAAGTTAGAGTTTCTAAATTACCACGTCAGCAAATATTATCAATATTACAGGAGACCGATCGATTTTAGCTAATAATTAATCCACGTCAGAGTTTATAAACTATAAAGCATAGTTGCTAAATAATAAATTTTTGAGCAGATTTTTTAAATAAGAAATTAATTTACATTTCTGAAACTCATTTAGAAACTGTTACGTCAAATTAGAAATTTCAAAAATTTCATAAATGAAAATGCTCTAATTCCAAAACATTCTAAAAAAAAAAAGACAAGCCAATATCCCTGCTTTATATGAGTACAATGTTTTTGGTATATAAGTCAATCGTTCTTTAAGCTGTAATTTTCTCATGATCTCACGAATAGTGAAAATTATGCACAAAACAAAAGGAAAGCGTCCTTTGTGATAAAAACAATGTTTTTGGTGTGTATATATATATATATATATATATTCTAATATTCAATCATTCTTCAAGCTGTAATCTTCTCGTGATCCCACCAATATTGAAAATTATGCACAAAAAACGTCCTTTGTTACCAAATGTCAAATCGCGTAAATATTCGCTAATTGTTCCAGACAATGAGACAACCAGCGATGCGATATTGCGATGCCGATGCGGCACCTTCGCACCTACTTTCATACAAAACAAACGACGAATATTGTAGCGGAAAAGCTTTTAATCGGAGCCTATATCAAGTCCTGATACGTGATACCAGGCAATAGGAATCATCCAGTGGTTTGCGGTATTTTGTGTTTTATGGGCCGAGTATTTGGGCCTGTAGCCCAATAGTATTTTAGATTTATTGCAACCATTTGCATTAATCTCTTTTGAGTTTTGACTGGTCAAACTCGAAGGTAGACTTGTTTTGTTTTAATGGTCATTGGGCTTGTAATTTGTATTTTATGGGCAAGTGTTTGGGCCTGCAATTTCTATTTTACCAATTTCCACGACTGCTCTTTTTTTTATTATCAAAACTCGTAGACATATCCCAAAAGGCCGAACAGACATGTATGGACCCGAATCTGCTGTAGTATAATAGCGCGCTACAACAAATGAACGGTTCGGATAGATCGTCAATTTCTCTATCAATCGCCAGCGATGAAAATCAGAAGGTCTTTATACTTTAGCACGAATCTTGATGCAATCAGTGAAAATCGAACGGTCCAGATGCTATGCTGCGCTACACCGTCCCGCGCAGCGTCATATCAGATCTCGTTCCGGACACATATACGGATATACCTTACGGCTTACGAACTGCACCGAGGCATTACTGCCTTCGATTAGACTAATTAGTAGGACTCAGGTAAGTAAATATCTTTTCCTACATCGTTTCTTTTAATAAAAAAGAACTAACACCACTAATTGTTAATTATTAGTTTGAGCTGTTCATATATATCTTTTCTCTTTTCGAGACAAAATGAGGATCTTTGAATTTAATGTTCAATATATTTATATATAACGGTTTACTGATAAAAACATGTCTAACTTCAATATTATGTATTATGTGAACAGTTCGTTCAACAACGAAAAAATTTGTCAGCTTACAGTTGATTTAATATATAGTTGATTATGAGTTACACAATAAAAAATATAAGAAGTATAATAATTAAACGATATTGTATAATAAAATGAGTTAGGAGGAGTTGAATAGGACTCTGATTGACATTTTTCATTGAAAATATCCTTCGCAACCACTTGGCAAGAAAAAAATGCACAGTAGCTTTTTTCTTCTGCTCCAAACCAGTTTACCATTTTACTTTTATGAAACCTTTGTAGTTGTACAAGTGGAAAATTTCAACACCGGAAAGCTTCAAGCTCATCTTCTTTAGCTTTGTTCATACTAAAAGGAAAAGTCTGAGACTGATTCACGCCTATCTACTCCCAATTAACTGCAAATTTAAAATTAGCATTTCATGGTAGTCATCACCAACTACATTGTTTAATTATAAATTTACCAGCTGGTAACTTGTTTTGAACAAATCAAATATATACTTTTCAATAGCTTTTGAACGATTCCTCACATCACGGCCTATAAAAGAACCAGGTACGTACCTTGAGCAATCATCAGAAACCCAAACAGCAAACTAAAACACACACAAGTGCACAGAAAAGAAGCCACGATGACACCTTTATCCCTGCTACTCCTTTGTCTCACGGCCTTCACCTTGACCTCTTGCCGTGCCGACCCCGATCCTCTACAAGACTTTTGTGTTGCCGACTTTAAAGCCGACATCACAATCGATGGATTTCCTTGCAAACCGGCTTCTAATGTAGCCTCTACAGATTTTTTCTTCGGTGGGCTTGCTGTGGCAGGAAACACCAATAACATGTTTGGATCAAATATCACAGCAGGCAATGTGCAGAGCTTCCCTGGCTTAAACACCCTCGGTGTCTCCATGAACCGTGGCGACTTCGCTCCAGGTGGTGTCAATCCTCTTCACAGCCACCCCCGTGCTTCCGAACTTGTTTTCGTTGTTCAAGGAGAACTGCTTGTTGGTTTCATTAGCACCGCAAATGTGTTCTATTCGAAAGTTTTGAAGGCTGGTGAGACCTTCGTTATCCCCAGAGGGCTTGTTCATTTCCAGTTCAACACCGGTAATGTAAATGCGGTGGCTATCACAGCTTTTGACAGCCAGTTGCCCGGAGTTGTATTGGCTCCATTCACCCTGTTTGGGTCGAAACCGGCAATTCCGATAGATGTTCTGACAAAGACGTTCCAGGTCGATGCATCAGTCATCCAGCTTCTGATGTCCAAGTTCGGTCAAGCAACATCACCTTACAACTAAGTAGCCGATTGATTGATTACCATTTGCCACCATGTTTATATATTCTTATATTGTAGTGCTTGATTTTCTTGATATTGTTTAAAATTTGAAATAAATTGATATACATGTAATTGATGATCAAATAAAACAGTCACGTCACGTTGCTGGGTTTGTATATGAATATGTAATCGATCGAGTCAAAACTTCTTTCCTAAATTTTGGATACCTAAGATTACTGAAAGTCTGAATTTCAATTCGGCAGCATGATCATATGGTCGAAAGTTGTCTAAGCAGACTGCACGCATGCACTGAAGCAATAATATAACGGCATTTAATGTTGGTTACTGAGAAAGGTTTAGTATATATGTAATGTTGTATTAATTAATTTTTTTATATTTATCGATTTACAAAATAAATAGTAATTTTACAAAGTTTTTGTATTTTGAGAATTTTATAAGGACATTTAAGCAAAAATAAGGCAACAATGTAAGGAGCATACAAGAAAGGTAAAGAACAAGTAAATCTATTAAAGAGACAAGATTAACGCATGCAAGATGTGAAGAACAAGCTAACTAGATGAAGCTAAAAAAATTATAAATTAGCTAGGGTATTTTGTAAAACTCGAATACTTAAATTTGAGATTTGAAAGAAGCAAATACAACAAAAACAATTCATAACGTTACATAACACTATGTAGGGTTAGAATGCTAAAGGACGAAAAGAAAATATTTAAAAATTGGCCATTTACTGAAAAGTCTGAGCATAACGTTATGTAATGCTATGCTAGCATTGTAACGCTAGAAGAGAAGATAATCAGAGCTGAAAATTGGCTAACTACCAAACTTTTCGAACTTAGCATTACATAACGCTACCATAAAGTTGTAACGCTACATATAAATACTTAGTCAAATTCCAGCCTTGGTTCCTCATCGAGCATAGCGTTGTGTAACGTCATGATTTCGTTATAACGCTATGGGTTCTAGAAAAATACAAAAGCAACGCTCGAAATTTCTGTCATTTTTTGTCATGGCATTGTAACACTAGAGATAACATCGTAACGTTATACAATTATTTTATGATTATATTTTTCAGATGTAAAAAAGAGGTTGCACACCTCCTCTCTCTGACTCTTGGTGTCTAATTTTAAATTCTAAATAAAGTAACTACCATTAGCTCTCTAAATAAAAACTTAACCACTTCCATTGCTTAAATTGCAAGTTTATTTATTCTAAATTAATCAAAATCATTGAGAGATTATCACCATTCTTTATTCTATCCATCTTTGGGTAATCTCTAATCTTGGAGTTGCAAAGATCTAGATTCCAACTTGTTATTTGGGTTCAATCTTCTATATTTGTGTGTAAAGAAATTGGATTCCACCTTGTACTTGAACAATTTGTGTTACAGGAGCCGACTTGACTTATTTCCACAAAGGCGGGAGGCTGGAGACCCGAAGAGTGATATAGCGGGACTCCATTAACCTCTCGAGCTTCAATTTGTTCACTTCTTCTAATTTCTTCTCTGTTTACTTTAACTGCTATTTTAGTTGACAATATTTGAATTGCTTGAATCGCTTGGATTGTGTACACTTGTGTTATTAGTACAATAAATCATTAATGTGTCATAAGAGAGTGGTGTGTCATATCTGACTTGTTGTGTTAAGCATATGATATTTACTTACTATGGTATTTTCAAAAGGGCAGCTTTGTGCATGTAGCTTTGGCTTGCGCGAGGTTTGGGGAAGTGTTAGACCATTTTGGAGTCTTTGTACATAGTTTTTTCTTGCGTTTTTGCAAGAGGTTGTTTTCACGACTCAAACTTGTGATCTCTTGGTCACAATGCGACAACTTTACCGCTGTGTCAAGGCTCCCATTCTTACGTATTATGACATTATTAATTAAAAAATAATTTGAATTCAGGGGCGGATCCAGATTTCCGTCAGGGAGCGGCAAGATTTATAATTTTTTTTCTTCAGAAGGCCAAATACTACACATTTTTAAATATACATGATTATTTTGTAAAAAAATTGATAAATCGCATAAATATACAAGATTATTTAAAAAAAGGTTTCTAGAGGGGAGAGGTCGGGCTGCTATGTTACCCCGGTTCTTCCAATAGCCAGAAGAACCGGTATCGGGTGCGGGTGCGGCACCGGTGCGTATCGGGTGCGCCATGTGGTGCACCCTATTATTTTAATAGGTTTGACCGGTGGGATGCGGTTTTAGGTGCGGCTAGGTGCGGCTAGGTGCGGCTGGGTGCTCCTCGGATGTTGTTGGGTGCTTTTTTATTTGTTTGTTTTTGTTTTTAAAATCTATTTATTTATAATATTATTCATTTTTTATTTTAAATTTATTATATATAGCCGCATCCGCACCGTATCCGATACGATACTCGCACCCGCACCTGTGCAACACAGCCAGCGGCTCCTCCCCTGTTTGAATTGTCATAAGTCATAGAATCTGTTATGACTAACTTAGCGCATTAGCATAATTATTTTTTAAGTTGAAACCTTTGTTCGTACTAAAAAGGAAGCAGTCTTGGCTCTAGACTGAAACAATACAAAACATCAAAAGCCAATTGAGGACAAATTAGTCTCCTTCTTATCACTTGAGACCGATTCATGCCTATCTACTCAAAATTAATTGAAAAATCTAAACTTAGCATTTCATAGTAACCAATTAGTCATCACCAACTACATTATTTAAAAATTTACCATCCGAAAACTTGCTTTGAACAAATGAAGTATATACTTTTCAAGAGCCAGAAGATGATGCAACTGCTGACGTGACCGCAATATTTTTTAACTTAACAAAGTATTGGGGTCATATTGGGATATTTAATCTTGGATAAAGTATACTGATCACATTGATATATAATAACTAGATCCATATATAATTATCTACCCTTCTGGCCATGGCCAGTGCATGAAATTAAGATCTTCGGTGCAAAGGACAAGAAAACAATTCACAAAACTTTGGAGAGAGAAGTAACAATTTATGGCAACTGAGGTAGATAAGATCACATTGATCCGTTATGAAATGTTGCAAGAAACATTTGGGAAGAAGAGTGAGCTATTGCTGAAGTCAAATCCGATTTACAAGAAGATACTTCTGGGCGGATTCAGAGACTTTTTAAATCTGTACACAATTAAGTTCAAACACTAAAGTTGAGATAAAAATCAGACACAAATTCACTAAAATATCATTAAAAACTCATTTTCACTATAAAAATGACTAAAAATACACAAATTTTGCATTTTTTTTTAAATCAAGCTCGATCACTTTTCTGAGCTTGCCCATCAATGATTCTGCCACTAAAGATACATGTTCTGATTCACAATGGCACACCCATATGTGAGTCTATGATCATTGTCGAATACATTGCGGAAACTTGGGCTTCCGCCGGAGCACCTATTCTCATGTCCGATCCATATGATTGTGCTATTGCTCGATTTTGGACTGCCTACATTGATGACAAGGTTAACTTGAACTTTTGCTTATGTTTTTTTCTTTTCTTTTTTTTTCAGAATAAATGTGATATATTGCTCTTAGTTGAATTAAAGTTGTCCTCCGGTAATAGCTAGTACAACCCAATTTTTGCAAATGTTGACTTAATTTGGTTAATTTTAGTACCCTTGCAAATTAAATTTTCAATTGAATTCTATGCTCTTTCATCAGCTCCTTGAGTCCATTTTCATATTGAGAGCGATGGTTAAAGGAACTCCAGGGACAAAAGCAGAAGCAGAGAAAATTGTGGCAAAGCTGCAGCTAGTAGAAGAGGCCTTTGGAAAGTGTAGCCATGGAAAGAGCTTCTTTGGAGGAGATGAGATCGGATACTTTGATATCGCTGTGGGATTATCATACCTCGGATGGATAAAGGCAGTGGAGAAAATAGTTGGAATTAAGTGTCTAGATGAAGGGAAGGTTCCTGCCTTCCTGGTTTGGTTGCATGGTCGGAGCGCTTTTGCGCGCATGATGCTGTGAGAAATCATGTCAGAGGATAACAAGCTGGTTGTGCTCATAGCAGTGGTGATGACTGATGACTCTGATAGAGGTGGCAATCGGGTGGGTCGGACGGGTTCGGATTCGAGTCGGATCAGATCAGGTCAATTTGACTTAGAAAGATTGTCGAGTCACGGGTCTGATTAGATAGGGTCCTATTGGATTTCGGGTTATTTTGCATTGACATTTTTCGGGTTTCGAGTTTTTAGAATTCGAGTGCGAGTTTCTTTTTTTCTTTTTGAAACGAACTTACTTTTGAGACCAATTTTTTTGGTAATTATGAAAATGATAGTGATAAAAGTAGTAAGTGATACGAGTTTTTCGATCGAATGGTCAAAACGATAGATTTTCTACCGTGCGACATTTTTTTTTGCTGCACAGTAGATTTTCTACCATGTGCTTTTGTTTTTTTCTTTTAAACATTTATTTACGAAGTTGGTTATGCATAGAAAATTAATTACGATTTCGACCATATATTACAAAAATTCTGACAATTTAATTATAATTTTGTCTTTTTATTTTCAGTCCGCACCAGCTGCATTACATATTCATTTCTATTTTTGTATTACCAATTTGAGTAGATCTAATTTAAAAATATTTCGATCAAAATCATAATAATTATTCAAAAATTTGTGTTACTTATAGTCAGTATTGTAAATATTGGATCCCCTCTCTAAAGTCCCCTACACATTTTCTTTCTTTCTCTTCCTTTATTTCTCTTCTGGCAACCATTGTACAAACAATAACTCAATTAATCCAAAGTAGGCAAAGCCTACATTAAAAAAAATAATATAATCATGAATGTATTTATAAAAGAGCACTGTGTGCATTTAATGCGACACGACCCAGCAACAAAAAAACAATGGATATATGCAACTTTCGGAATGAATCTACCAATGACATCACTGGAGTCGAAAAATGTACCAATGAACGTCGCTGGAGTGGAAAATCAAAACAAAATTATATAAAAAACCGACACAAGGGACTGACAAATAATTTTAATTTAATAAATAAAGAAGTATACCCATTTCATTATAAAGTTTTGAAGCAAAAAAAGGAAAATACTTGTAATTTAAACAAAATTATAATAACGTTTCGCCAGTATATTTTGAAATGACTCAGAAGTGAAAATTTCTCATCTATTTTATTGAAATATTGAAGTGAGTCTTACAGAAACCTAGGTCTACTTAACAACTACAGAATTATATCTATCTATTACTAATCCTATTATTCTAAAAATCCTTTTTATCTACTAAATTTTAATATGCTGAAACCTTCCGCCACCTTGCTTTCTTCATCACCTGCAAACATGTTTTAACTGTCCATACAGTCCAAAATAAAGCAACAAAACTTTACAGTATCCTATTGTTTAATGCTCTCTCTCACTTAGAACAAAAAGCATAGAATCAATACATCACACATAACCTCACAAAACATATATCATTTCACAAAACATAAATCCTCAGATCATCAAAACAACATCATCATCACGGGCTTGGATTGGGGTTAAAGGGGAATGGAGAGTGCCTTTTCTCTTCTGGTGGGAGCTCCATACCAGTAAGATACACCTTCTTCTTTGGAGCAATTTCAGTATCAGATACTTCTTCATCTTCTATTTCATTTAAATTCAATTCAGAGAAATCAGAGCTAGAATCTGACTCTGCCCCTGCAACTTAAACATTATTCTAATAACAACATTGGTAATTCATCATGATTACAAATAATATTATCATGAAAGCATGTAGAGTTGTTAACTAAATTTTCTACATCTTGGGGTAGAACTAAAGTTAGCTTAAGAAATAATTCTTGTTTAGAGTTTTTGCACCAAAACCCTGCCAATCTAATAGTGTTTAATCCTATTGAATGGAATTTTTTATATTTGCTATCTCTAAAACAAATATTATTTCTTTCTAACCATATAAACCACAATACTGCTCCTCTAACAATTTCTATTATTACTTTGTCCTTAAGTGGGATTGCTGCTTGGACTAACCATAAATATCTAACAGTCTGTAAATGATTATAAAAACCATTATATTCAGCTATCCAATTCCATATAGTTTTTGCAACTGGGCAAGTTACAAATAAATGATCTATGGTTTCTTCTAGACCACAGAAAACACAACTAGTGTCTAGATTCATTCTCCTAGCAGCTAAAATGTTTTTAGTTAAAACCTTACCTCTCTTAACTAACCACATAAATTTTTTTATTTTTAGTGGCATTTTTGCTTCCCAAATGGAATAGTATTCTTTGTTTTTATTCCTCCAAAATCTAGCCATCTATAAAAGGAATTAACTGAAAATTCTCCCTTGAAGTCTCATTTCCAAACAATCTTATCATTAGCATTCCTATCTACTTTAATATCTTGAATCAGAGAGCATAACTGGTTAAAGTCACTTCTTAGGTTACGATTTAACTGTCTCCTGAATTTCAAAGATTCAGATAAAGGTTTTGCCATAACATTTTCAACTGTTATGTATCTATCATTTGTAAATTCAAAAAGAGTATGAAATTGAGTTGCTAAAGAACAATCTCCTATCCAACAGTCTAGCCAAAAATAAGTGTTGTCTCCTTTCCCTATTATTGTTTCTAAACCTAAGTTTACTAAATCTTTCTCAGCTATAATTTGTTTCCAGAATGGAGAATATAAAATCTCGTTTGAGGTCAATGAATATTTATATTGAATAACGTCTTTCCATTTTCTTCTATAAGTAGGATCTCTAAAGTGTATGAGCCACTTGGCCAACAGTGCTTTGTTCATTTGTTCTAAATTTAAAACTCTCAAACCCCCATTTTCCTTTAATTTACAAACTGTGTTCCAGTTAACTAATGCCAATTTTCTCTTAGATGTATTACCTCCTGTCCACAGAAATTTTCTTCTTAGTCTATCAATTCTAATTCTAATAGCTACTGGGATTTTATATACTGACATCCAGTATAAAGAAACAACTGACATAACAACATTTAATAAGGTCAATCTCCCCTTATTGATAATAGCTTTCCTTTCCATCCTTGTAATTTTTTCTAAGAGAAACTCCCAATCTTTTATTAACAATTTTTTCCCACTGAGTGGTACTCCTAAGTACTTAAGTGGCAATTCCCCCTTTTTACATCCTATTGAATCTGCAATGATAGTTATTTCCTGTTCATCTAGATTTAATGGGATCATTTCACATTTATCATAATTTATTTTCAACCCTGATAAATTTTCAAATGCTATTAATGTCCATTTAAGATTTTCAATATATTCTAGATTTGCTTCTATAAATAAAAGGGTATCATCTGCAAAATGAAGATTTAATATAGAACTATTATCATTAAATTTTCCCAAACCTTGTATTTTCCCATTTTGTTGAGCTTTTTGTAATATACTGTTAAGACAATCTGCCACCAGGATGAATAGGAAGGAAGATAAAGGGTCCTCTTGCCTTACTCCTCTCTGGCAGCTAAAGTATTCATCTAGTTCTCCATTAAAGTTAACACAAGTTCTACTTCCTCTTAAAGAATCCATCACCCATTTAATCCATTTATCATTGAAACTTTTCCCTCTAAGAACTTCTTTCACCAGTATATTTTGCTTCACTTTAATATATTTCCTTAATTCATACTCGGTCAACAGTATATATATTGATTCTAAGTTGAAGTACATGAATATTATTTTACAGTTGCAGATAGGGTTGCCAATAGATCTGTAAATTTTTAATCCAATTTGATTCGAATTCTACTCGACTAGATACAGAGGCGTAGTCAGGAATTCATAATAGTAGAGTCCATAAAAATTTCTGAAGGCATATGTATGATATATTGTCTAATATGGACATACTAACAATAATTCCCAAATAAATAATGCTAAAACAAATTAATATAAAAAGATTCCATAAGAAATCTGATATATCAATAACAACAACACAAGTTCCAAATGATATATCTAACATCCAAAATGATAAATTCAAGACAATAAAAAAATCACAATAATTTCCTACGGGTTTTCATTTTCGAATGATTTTGCATAATAGATTCAATGTTTAATAAATATGAATCTCAAATTTTAATATGAATCCATGTTTTGATCAAATTTAATAAAATTCCTCTGTTCAGTTGTTCTATACTTGTCTGGTTCAATAATCTGAAATTTTAATGCACATAACATATGATTATTTGATCTCATTTTAACTGACAAAGATATCAAAATTTCTTGCGTGACCAAGAAAACCATGTTCTACCTTATAATTCATGGAATTGATCCTACAAACTCTCAATAGCCACATATTGTGTTGCACAAGTGGGGGTGCGCGTATCGTATCCGATACAGTGCGGTTGCGGCGATACAACAATTTTAAAAAATTGCAGATATGGATGCGGGTATATATATAATAAAAAAATCATATTATATATTAAAATGCTTGAAATTTGTTTTTCTATTCAACTTTTTTTAATATATATTGATACTTATGAAATAACAAAAAAAATATAAGCCTTTAATTAAACATTTTCTTGACAAAAGAGTTCATGTTATATAAAAAATAATATATACAAATTATGTAGTGTGATTAATATTATATAATATACACAATTGCTTATTTAATATTACTAAAGAACCCAATCCGTATCCAAAAGCGTATCCCAAACGTATCTAAAAATTCAATTCGTATCCAAAAACGTATTCGAAACGTATCAAAAACTCAATTCGTATCAAAAACGTATCCTAAACGTATCTTGATCGAATCCGTCGATCAAATAATATAAAATAATTGGATACGCCACGCGGCGTATCCGATACGCACCCGCACTATATCCAAGACGTATCCGTCTCCGAGTCGTATCCGATACGCGTACGGCTAGGAGAATGAAGTATCCGAGTAATATAGGCCACATATGAATCTCTCACTTTCAAGGATAAATTCTAGCAAATACATGTTGAGTTTCATCTTATTTCAGCAAAATACAATGAACACGAAACAACTAATAGGAAAAAAACACTCTTATATAGTATATATATAGACTAATTTAAGTGGGATCATATGATCTGGTGGGAATTATATATAAAAAAGTCTTATATACCTTACATTACCAGTTACCATGGGCCACAGATCAGCAAAAGAAGAGTTGGGACAGACAATGTCAGGATTCTAATTTTCAGAGAGAACTTATTCCTCACTTGTAACTCAATTTTTAAACTGAAATTGAAACACTGAAAGAGTAAAATTGAACTCAACTAACTATAGTTGTGAACAAGGGAGACAAAAGAGCAAACAAATTTCTATTTCATTTTCTTTATATATTTTACTTGTACAATGGATGACCTTTTATAGGCGATGATGATAGGAAAACAACAGAAAGACACTATTTCGTGATAAAGCCATTATTTATGTGAGTACATCAGATTGTCTAACTACTCCTAAAAAAACATTAACTGCAGCTGTTAGATCTTCTAATCAATGGTCAGATATGAAAGCCCATTCCTATAATTTAATTACATCAGTTAAGGTCCGATCCAATATGCTTGATCCTTCTTCCTCTCTTGAACATTTGAATTGTTATTTCTAACAGCTATTCCCAATCGTGACAGACAAGCAGAGAGAAAATGAGAGATGTTGAGAGACTGAGAGAGCGAAAAGTGACAAAAGGCGGTGCTACTCGACGGAGGGGGAAGAACGGAGAGGCGAAGAGACGAGCGAGCTTCGCCTTAAAAAATCAAAACACGAAGGGTTTCACTCAAGTCAATGGGTCCCGAAAAGCTTTGAGATGGGTCCTTTAAGTTATTTATATTCACAAATAGATTTCCTAATACACGAATTGAACTGATACTAGTTATACGTCTTCGCGCTCCACGCAAAAAACATTAAATTTTGAACTTTCGTGTTACAATAATAAAATTATAACAAACCGTTTAATTAATATAAAAAACAAAAAAGGCAGAAAAAAGCTGAAAAGCTATGAACGATGACAGTCGATGAAACATGAGTATCTTAAAAACTAAAACACTCTTCATTCATGAGGTATGCGTCAATCGCCATGGGTCATGCGACATGCGGTTTGTGTTATATGTTGTGCGTCTCACGTTGTGCATCATAGATTATGTGTCATGTGTCATGCGACATATGTCATGTGGCATGTGTCATGCGACATTTGTCATGCGTCATGCGTCATGTATCATGCGCCATGCGCCATGCGTCATGCGTCATGTGTCATGTTTTATGCCTCATGCGTTATGCGTCATTCACAATGCGCCAAGTGTCATGCATCATGATACATGCGTCATGCATCTTGTCTCTTGTGGCACGCGTCATGCGTCATGTCGTCATGTGCGTCATGTGTCATGCGTAATGTACGGTCATGCGTCATGCGTCGTGCGTCATGTGTCATACGTCATGTCTTATGTGATATGCGTTCACTGCATGTTGTTGTTTTATTATTGTATAACGTTAGAATAATGAGGCACACGACATGCATTGTGCGTCATGCGTCATTCATCATGCGTCTTGCGTTCCACGTCATGCATCGTGCGTCATGTGTCATGAAACATGCGTCATGTGTGTCATTCCTCTCAAGTCCTTAGGTCGTGCGTCATGCCACCATGCGTCATGCGTAAAGCGACGATGTCATGCGTCATGTGTCATTCCTCTAACGTCTTGCGCCATGCATCATTCGCCATATGCGTCATGCGTCTTGCATCATTCGGCTTGCGTCATGCGGCTAACGTCATGCGTCATTCATCATGCGTCGTGCGTCATGCGTTGCTCCTCTAACGTCATGCGACTTGCAACATCATGCGTTTACGTCATGCATCATATAACATGCATCATGCGACATGCGACATGCGGCATGCGTCATGGGTCATGCGCCATGCGCCATGCATCATGCGTCTAACGTCTTGCATCATGCATCATGTGTTATGTGTCTTGCGCCATAAGTCATGCATCGTGCGTAATTCCTCTAACGTCAAGCGGCTTGCAGCGTCATGCGTGAAGCGACATGCGTCATGCGTCATGCGACATAACCCATGCTTCATGCATATTGCATCATGCGTCATGCGAAATATGATTACTACATAGATGCACAGGTTTTTTTCCACGTCATGCATTGTGCGTCTTGCGTCATGTGTCATGCGTCTTGCGTTCCACGTCATGCATCGTGCGTCATGCGACATGTGTCATGCAACATGCGTCATGTGTGTCATTCCTCTCAAGTCGCAAATCTTGCGTCGTGAGTCATGTCGCCAAGCGTCATGCGTAATGCGACGATGTCATGGGTCATGTGTCATTCCTCTAACGTCTTGCGACTTGCAGCGTAATGCGTCATGTGTAATGTACCATCACGCGTTATGCATCATGCGTCGTGCGTCATTCGCCATATGCGTCATGCGTCTTGCATCATTCGGCTTGCGTCATGCGGCTAACGTCATGCGTCATGCGTCATGCGTCGTGCATCATGCGTCATGCGTCGTGCATCATGCGTCATGCGTCATGAGTCGTGCGACTTGCAACATCATGCGTTTACGTCATGCATCATATAACATGCATCATGCGACGTGCGTCATGCGTCATGCATTATGCGACATGCGTCATGTGTCATGCGCCATGCGTCATGCGTCATGCGTCATGCGCCATGCGTCATGCATCATGCGTCATGCGCCATGCGTCATGCGTCATGCGCCATGCGTCATGCGTCATGCGCCATGCGTCATGCGTCATGCGCCATGAGTCATGCGACTGACGTCTTGCATCATGCATCATGTGTTATGTGTCTTGCGCCATACGCCATGCATCAAGCGTCATTCCTCTAACGTCATGCGACTTGCAGCGTCATGCGTCATGCAACATGAATCATGTGTCATGCGTCAAGCGACATGCGACATGCGTCATGCGTCATGCGACATCACCCATGCTTCATGCATCTTGCATCATGCGTCATGCGAAATAAGATTACTACATAGATGCACAGGTTTTTTTTCACGTCATGCATTGTGCGTCATTCGTCATGCATCATGCGTCTTGTGTCATGCGTCATGCGTCATGCATCGTGCGTCATGCGACGTGTGTCATGCAACATGCGTCATGTGTGTCATTCCTCTCAAGTCGCAAATCTTACGTCGTGCGTCATGTCGCCATGCGTCATGCGTAATGCGACGATGTCATGCGTCATTCCTTTAACGTCTTGCGACTTGCAACGTCATGCATCATGTGTAATGTACCGTCACGCGTTATGCATCATGCGTCGTGTTTGAAATTTTTTTCAGGGTACACGCGGCAAATACATGGTCATTTTTAATTTTTTTTATATGTATGGTCATGTTTGAAATTTTTTTTTCAGGCTACACACAGCAAGCTTTTGGCCAAAAAAAGAAAAACGGCACTGTTCATTCGTGAACAGTGCCGCGATGTGGGAAAATGATATATAGTAATGACCGAGTTTGGATTAATTTTGATCTGTTCAGATCGGGTTAGATCAAATTTGAATAAAAAAGAAAATAACTGTGACAAGGTTGTTAAAAATAAAATAAATCGTATAAGTTGGATTGGAATAGGGGTGTCACACGAACGAAACATATACGAAAATGGGTTGTTGTATTTACGTTTCATTTAAAAAATAGTAACATAGTAATTTGCCTTAAATATTTTGTTAATTTTTCGTAAAAACTTTTGTTTTGCTGAACGTTACGTTAAAGTTAGTCGGTTTAACATTCGAAACATTTAATTTTCGTTTCGTTTGAAGCTGCAAAAAACCTTAAAAAGAAAAACATTTAAAACATAAGTGTTAAGCTCATTCATCATCATTCAAGTACTGAAGTAAATAACATTGAAATTAACTTAACTCTTTTTCAACTGTTTTCACCAATTTCCTCAACAACAAAAGAATATATTTCACCAATCACCAAAAGAAAACAAGTCAGGGTTTAGACTAACAAAAAACTCATGTATAAATCCTATACAAGCAAAATCAAAACTCAAGAGTTAAACTCTATACAAACAATCTTGATCCTCCCTCAAGGACTTCGATTTCACTCCTAAGGCTTCCCTCATCCAAAGGCCTTTTTATCTTCATCATCTAATTCCTCCAACAGTCTCCAATCTACTGAACCTGAAATAAATAAAGGAAGTTCTTACTATTGTTTTCAGAAATTGTATTTCAAAACTAGATTTCATAAATAAATAATATTGATAAAGAAAGTTCTTATTTCTTACTGTCAATGTCAGTGTCAGATGGAGAGTCCCACCATTCATCCAATTCCAGCATTTTCTTCTTTCTCTTGCTCTTGGACTTTTGCTGAGGCTGCCTTTTCCTCTTCTTGCTTGTTGGCTTGCTGCTCTTTGCCACTGGTTTTTTCCCCTTGTTCTTGCTCTTGGGCGCCTGGGCTGATGTCAACCAGTCCATGTCCTTGGCCATAGACTGTAAAAGATGGGTCTCCCTCAGTAGGATCTGGACGACTTGCTTGGACTTCTCTAATTGGTTCATCTGTTTTGTAAAAAAAAAACAGTGAACACAATACTACAATTGGTCCATCTATTATTATATAAAAGTGAATATTTCTAAAAAATAGTGAACATAAATGATTATACCTAAACCATATACTCTAAACCAACTCATAAGAGATTATACCCTAAACTCTAACACAAAAGTCCTAAATTTAGCTGAATAATGAAAGCGATGAGTGAACAAATTGAGAGTGCAATCATTCTAATATTGATGAGTGAAATAGTTTTGGACTAATTGCAAAACAATCATATTCAATTTTGGACTAATAAGTAATAATGAACATTGATTGTTGCTTTTAAACTATTTTGGACTAATGAACTGTGAACATTGAACATTGAAATGCGCGCAAAGCAAACTTAACAGAAAGCTTAAGAGAAATGAAAGATGAAATTAGCTTAAGAGTTGAGAGAAGAGAAAGAAAATGGCGCATAAAGCCCTCGAGAAGAAGAGACATAGACGCAGAGTTTTCTAGAAGAAACTAAAAGTTTATAAGAAACTAAAAAGACAATATATCAGCATTATTTAATGAGTAATCTTGTAGGTTGTAACTTTACTTCGAAAAGATCGATATTTTGTATAAACATGACGTAACAATGCAATAAACAAAAAGTAACAGTTGAGTTGCATTTTCGTTTCGTTTTAATAGACGAAATAATTGAAAATTGCATTAAACGTTTCGTCTAGTAAACAAAACAAGAAAGATTTGCGTTAACCATTTCATTTGAACAAAACGAAACAATTAAATGTAAAAAACCAAAGTTGACAGTTGACACCCTAGAGTTGACCGAACCAATACAATAATTCACATTTTTTGTAAAAAAAAAAAGGTACAAGCATTCACATCCGCTGTTATAGTTTTCTATAGCAACTGTATTACGTTATAGGTTTCAACTTTCAAGTGATACATTGCTCATGAGAATAGAAAAGAAGAACTAATAAAATTTAGCTTTCTAGAACAAAATTTGGTTCTGATAAGTTTGGTACGGACGGTTTACGACAATTATATGCCATACGATAGGATGCTCACCCACCAATACAAATCGGACTCGGATCGACCGTCAATTTTGCGATCGACCGACAGAGATAGAAATTAGAGAGACTTTTATATTTTGGCACAAATTTTGTTGCAATCAGTGAAAATCGAACGGTTCAGATGTTTTGCTACACCGTCCCGCGCAGCACCAGATCCCGTTCCATACAAACCTCAAGTCAATCTGACAGTAACATCAAATCCTACTATATATTAAGATCAAAAAAAAAAAATCCTACTATATATAATGGAAGTTTGGTTTTATGAGTTTTGATTGTCATAAATCTCGATGCATTCGAACGGTTCAGATTTTCTGATCTGTATGTACCTTGCGGGAGCGGATCTGAATTCGTCCATACACAGATACACTGCTGCTTTACAATTTATCAACGATAAAAAGTAAGAAACAAAGGAAGTCAAGGTCGAGACAGTAAGACAAGTCTCACCAAACGCGCAACTTGATAAATTTCTTGGTTCAGTTCACTATCAGAATTTTAATGCAAAGACTTCCTTTTTTTAGTCTTTTAAATCTTCTTCCTTTTTACATTTTATTTCAAATTTCTTTTTTCTGGTTGTGCTCTTTTGAACTCGTCAAACTAGATCCATATTTACAATTTCAGTAAAGGTGTATATAAAGGGTACCGTTCTTGCTATTCATCACACCCTTATAACATTGCCAACCCAAAAATGGAGTCAAAATTCAAACCCCTCTTGCTCTTCTGTCTAATTTTCATTTTTCATCTTTCAAGATGCCATGCTGATCCTGACCAATTGCAAGACTTCTGCGTCGCCATCAATCCAACGACTGACACCATGATCAATGGCTTCCCTTGCAAAGCTGCTTCCTCAGCCGTTTCAGACGACTTCTTTTTTGCCGGTCTAGCAAAAGCCGGAAACACCGATAACAGATTTGGGGCTAATACCACTGCTGGAAACGTACTGAGCTTTCCAGGACTAAACACGCTCGGTCTCGCAATCAACCGTGTTGATCTTGCACCAGGCGGTGTCAACCCGCTTCACAGCCATCCGCGTGCATCGGAGCTTGTGTTTGTCCTCAATGGAAGTCTCCTTGTTGGGTTTATCAGCACAGCAAACAAGTTCTATTCCAAAGTTTTGGGACCTGGAGAGGCCTTTGCCATCCCCAAGGGACTATTGCACTTTCAATATAATGTTGGGAATACACCGGCAACTGCGATTACTCTATTTAACAGTCAGTTGCCGGGTGTAATGTCGGCACCTCTCGGTTTGTTCGGTGCGACGCCGGCCATTCCCATGGAGGTTTTGAGTAAGACTTTTCAAGTCAACTCAACAATTTTAAGTGTTTTAGAAGCAATCTTTGGAAATTGAAGTTTTAGTTGGATTTATTATGTCTTTGTCTTATACTCATATTCACTTTTGTATATATGAATAAAAACAATTACGTGGTTTCACAATTTTTAGCTCTTGTATCGAATAGAGATTTTGAATACTTTTCAAACATGTTGCAATATGTAATATTAAGAACATTTGTTATGAAACTTACATATTTATAATTAATTAGCTGTAAATTAGAAAACAATATTTACAAAATTATATCTGGGATATAGTTATTGTGAATTATTTGTTAGTTTACAAAAGATTGTTTTATCCTTCACTTTCTGTCTTGTCAAATTAATGTTTCTTATATTTATCATCAAATTGAAACTCCAATTTAAATATGTTGAAGTTTTTCTCATCTTTTATTTCAAAATATATCAATTAGAGGCATTTAATCACACTTACAAATTAGTCTGATGATATATTTGACAATTCAAAAATGCAAAACACTATTTAATTTATTAAGTTATCTAAATTGAAAATTATTCTGAAAAACTACATCAGTCTTTTCACTTATTTGTGAGTGATATAAGAATTGGGCTTTTGTAATTGTATATCAAAAAATTTTGTCGGACACGTCAGAAAATTAAATATCATAAAGATAAAAGTATTCTGAACTTCAATATAAAAAATACGACACTGTTGATTTTAACAATCACATATTTAATGACGATTTGATTTGTACAAAATATATAGACTCAGCGGCTACAATGGGAACCAAAAGTTTTTTTGGTTTCGTACCGAGGGGAGCATGCGAAATAAATTTTGAAAAATATTCAATTTGATAACAAATCTATTGATAATTTGATATACATAACAAAATAATACTTTAAAAATGCATAATTCGATATGCGATTATTTCAATTATTTTGCATGTTAATAACGTATTCAATTTGTGTATCTAAAAATGTGTTATGCTTATTATTTTGAATTATGATGCTGGTTAATTTGATATCGAATTGAAATCTATGTATCCCATAAACTATCTTTCTTTTTTAAATTCTTTGAAGTGGAATGGGACTGAGAACAAAGAAGGAGAGGGTTTCCGGCGCAACCAATTCAAGGATCCACATGCCATAAAACTAAAAGTGATGGCAATGTGGTGTCATAATTAAATCAGGACGGTTGTATTAAAATTGGACGGTTCAAATTTGATTCAAGAGATTGAATATTATAATATATTTTATTATTCATGTCACAGAGATCATGTCATTATTTTTAGGTTGTGCTCCAGCATCATGAGGTACCCATGGGATGAAGTTTCTCTACAAATTATCTAAGCCTTCTCTTCTCCATTTCAAAAACTTATCCTCTCTTCCCCTTCCCCTTCCCCTTCCCCATGCCCAAACCCTCAATTCTCCAAAGAGCAGCCTACACTCTGCCTTCTCTCTCACCTTCGACACCACCTCTCTCCGCTCATGGCTCTCCGCCATCACCGACCTCTCCGACTCCGGCGATCACCGCGCCGCTCTCTCCGCTCTTTCCTCCCTATATGGTCAATGCCTCCACCCGCTCTCTTCCCTCAACCCCTTCCTTCTACCCCTCCTCCGCTCTGCCTCGCTACTCCCCTCTCTCACCGCCGGCCGCCAGCTCCATCTTCTCGCCTTCCACCTTGGTTTTGTCTATCACAACCCATTTATCGCTTCGGCTTTGATCCATATGTACTCCTGCTGTGGGGAGATCCATGATGCCCATCGTGCATTTGACGAGGCTCGATTTTTGAATTGCATAAATCCGGTCGTTTGGACTTCCATGATTTCCGGTTATGCGAAAAACAAGCTGCCACATCTTGGTTTTCAGTTGTTTAAGGATTTCCTTGCTGAAGAAGGGAAAGCAGCGGTGGATGCTGCTGCTGTGGTGTCAGTTCTCTCAGCATGTTCTGAGGTTCTAGATCATAATGCCACTAAATGGGTTCATGGATTGATAGTTAAAGTCGGTTGGGATGGAGATATAGGGGTTTGCAACACCTTAATGAGTGCTTATGCCAAAGGAAGCAGTGATTTGGAAGTTTCTAGAAAGGTGTTTGATGGAATGCTCAAAAGGGATGTTATCTCATGGAATTCTATTATTGCTCTATGCTCACAAAGTGGCTCGTCAGAAGAGGCACTTAATCTCTACAGTCAGATGTCCAGTGATGGAAGTGTCTGTTCTAATGCTGTGACCTTCTCAGCTGTATTATTTGCTTGTGCACACGTCGGTGCACTGCAAAGTGGGAAGTGTATACATAACCAAGTGGTACGACTGGGATTAGAGCAGAATGTCTATGTTGGTACTTCTGTGGTTGACATGTACTGTAAGTGCGGCCGGGTGGAAATGGCAAAGAAGGCTTTTGGCCATATGAAGGAGAAGAATATTTTTACATGGTCAGCCATTGTTGCTGGTTATGGCATGCATGGCCGTGGTCGTGAAGCTCTCGAGTTATTCGATAAAATGATTTCCTCTGGGTTAAGACCCAATTACATAACTTTTGTCGCAGTACTTGCTGCATGTAGCCGTTCTGGTCTTCTCAAAGAAGGGCGACACTGGTTTCGAGCCATGAAGAGCGACTTCGGTGTAGAGCCTGGAGTTGAGCACTATAGTTGCATGGTTGATTTTGCTTGGTCATGTTGGTTGTCTGGATGAAGCTTATGATCTAATCAAGGACATGAAGGTTGAACCTGATTCAGTAGTCTTGGGATCCCTTCTAAGTGCCTGCAAAGCTCACAAAAATGTGAAGTTAGGAGAAATAGCTTTTAGAAACTTGTTAAGGCTTGATCCCAGAAATTGCGGATACTATGTGCTTCTTTCTAACATGTATATCAATACTGGTAGATTGAAAAGTGCTGAGAAGATGCAAAACATGATTAAAAGAAAAGAAATGTTTAAGCCTGTAGGATATAGTATGGTAGAGTTGAAGGGGAAAATACACACCTTTCTAGTCGGAGATAGGAGACACCCCCAACATAAGGAGGTATACAAGTATCTCAACGAGTTGTATATCAAAATTCAAGAGGCAGGGTATGTACCAGATACCAGTTCG
The DNA here is from genome assembly GCA_964058865.1 of Eleocharis quinqueflora. Taxonomy (NCBI): domain Eukaryota; kingdom Viridiplantae; phylum Streptophyta; class Magnoliopsida; order Poales; family Cyperaceae; genus Eleocharis; species Eleocharis quinqueflora. The sequence continues at coordinate 7,156 of CAXKVX010003528.1, read as the reverse complement.
GTGCTGCATAATGTAGATGAAGAAGAGAAGAGAAAGTTGTTGCGGGTTCATAGTGAGAAACTTGCAGTATGTTTTGCATTAATTAATACCGTGCCAGGTACACCAATTCATGTTTTCAAGAACCTTCGGATGTGTGGGGATTGCCACTCGGCAATCAAGCTGATCACTAAGCTTGTGGAACGGGAGATTGTCGTTAGAGATTCACACCGGTTCCATCAATTTAAAGATGGTTTGTGTACGTGTGAGGATTATTATTGAGCATTTTGGCTGTGGTTTTTCATTGGCTTGACAGAATAAACATCTTTCCATTGTTGGATTTGAGCATTTTTGGGATGGGGAAGAAGTTTGCATAAGAAACTTACTGAATTTCGACGCGAACTAGGATTATGTAGTGATCTGAAGCTAACTGTTTTATATAGGTGTTGAATAAAAAAAGAGTGAATACAACAACAACAATAATGCCTTTTTGTGCCAAACAAATTGGATATGCTAGAAATGACAAAATGACAAAATCATGCACATATATTTAACTTTTACAGATGCCATCATATTTTTATGACTATATATTGCATATATGTTTTTCTGAGTATGACTAGAGTGAAAACATTCACAAGCGGTTCAAGTTTTATAATTTTTTGATGTCACAATTTAGATTTAAGTTGCTCAATAAGTTTTTCATATTAAAATCTTGCAGTAAATAAAATTACATAATTTTTAGAGCTTTTAATTATTTTAATATTTTTAAAAATAGTTTGTTTACCTTTTTCAGGACGGTTTTAAAAATATTAAAAAAAGCTAAAAAGACTCTAAAAATCACGAAATATAATTTCCTATAAGATTTGATATGAATAATTATTGAATAAATTTAAATATAAATTTTGATTTTAAATTATATGATTTAATTTCCGCGGAAATCCAGACGTTTTCACACTATACATATTCATATTTTCCCAGTATTAGTCATAGACACTCAATGTTCAATGGAGGTATTTTCTTGTCTAAAATATTTCAAATAAATTAATAAAATATTATTGGAACTGAATAGTGCTTACGACAAAATTATATATTTTGACAATTTATTTAGGGTAAATTTTCTGAGAGTTAAATTTGTTGAGAGGTTGCTAAATTTTATATTAATTTTATTTATTTATCACTAAATTTTAAATTATTCATTTTTAATCATTGAATTTTGATATATATTCGAATTTAGTCACTTCATTATTGTATTCATCAGAAATTCTAACGAAAACTTGATGTAATGGCTACATGACAATTATATTTCAAAAATGAATTATTACTGATCTTAAAATAAAACGGATGCATTTCATGTCAATTTTTGTTAACATTTTTATAAAAAAAAATAACGAGAAAGTGAACATACTAAAAGTAGATAATTCAAATAATTGTTTTGCCCAAAAACGAACTATAAGCCCAACATACAGACAAGATTATTAGGGAATATTTGAACTAGACTTTTTGGGCTAGAAATTAAGCCCATATGTGAGGCCCATAAACCAGTATAAATCTGGAAATCATCTACACTATTTTTCTTTCATTTACTGGGTGTTTTATGAAAAAGTGCTATGACATTTACCAATAAGAAAATACAAATGCTTTGCCATCAATTCTCTTACCCTCCAAAATGTTAACTATATAAAATGTTAAATATATAAAATATATTCATGCTTCTAACAGGGGAGAGTGAGACCAAATATGTTTGTACTTACCTACTGATTAATGAACTTGATTTTTTTCTTTGTCGTTGTCAAAAATCATAATTGCCAACAAATTCTTTGGTTGGCAATGGGCCCAACAAGAAATCTTGTCTCGGCCCAGAAAATATTGGGCCGTAGAGGGGGACAAACGGGTAGAAGAAAAATTGACTAAATGCTACAAAGATTGGTAAACCATTGTTACGTAGAAAAACCAAAACTTGGAGTTGTTGGAGAAATAAAAAGGGTGTTGGAAGTTGAGAGGGTTGGTGTCTTGGTGACATCAATTGCGCATCAAATTTCAACATTTGATTTGTATCGAGATTCGTGCGAGCTAAACTTTATAATATTGGACTCTCTGAATCAAATTTGGACTGTCCGCAACCTGAAAATCTGAGCCACTCATCTCTGATGCGCGGCAAAAGAATTGCTTTCGTATTTCCTGATTGGATAGAAAGCTAGCATTAATTTTGCAATAAATGTAGATAAACAGTATATATGGATGCAACAAATTTTGTCCTTCTGACAAAACTTGAGAACCATCTAGTTACTATTGGCCTTCCTCCTGTTTCCCATATTCATTTAACTTGATATGAATATTTAACTTTTGAGAATAAAACTTGTAATCCGTTAAACATGTGATGTAAATTGATTCCTTTTTTGTTTTATATGAATAACGCATCTCTCTTATAAAATCATAGATAAAAGTTTAATTAGATGAACCGTATATATGTAGCCTTCGGTTAGATTGGTATATAGCTAAAGCTTCAATATATTTAAATCTTCTGCTTCGGTCAAATTTAAATTGAATGGGTCAAACGGGTCAGGAAATCACTTCAATTGTATTGTAAGAAATTTTGTCATACACTATCACTTTATTTTACTGATGTTGTAGGAAATTTATGGTCTGTTTGGCAACGTCTTGAATAACTTATTTACATAACAGCGCATTATTTTGTTTGATATAATTTGACAAACGAAAAAGATAGAAGCTAACTAGCACCTAGAAATATTACCATTCATTGTCATTTTTATTTTTGTTGGAAATCTATGGTGTGTGTAAGTGTGTTTGGCAACGTCTTGAATAACTTACATAATAACAGCGCATTATTTTGATATAATTTGACCAACGAAAAGAATGTACTTCATGCATCCTAGGAATTTGGCATAATTCGGATTGATTTGACTCGGCCAGAAAAATTTGAGGTCGCGATCCGATCCGATTCAATTCGAAGGCAAATTCATGCAGATCTGTAAAAAAAATCGGGGGCTAAAGACGGGTAGCAGTCGACCTTGTTGAAAAAACTCGTGCTAAATCCGGCCTGAGAAAGACCCAGCCCGACCAGTCGAATCCGTCATTAATCCGTGCAAAACCCATGCAAACCCATTCAAACCAGTCCAAACCCACACAAACTCTTGGAAGCTCGTCCAAATCTGTGCAAACTCGGAAATAATTCATTAAATTAAAAAAATTCAAAAACAATAAAAAAATTCAAAAAATTTCAAAAAAAAAAATCCGGCCATCCCGACCCGGCCCGAATCCGCCGAATTGTTAATCCATGGGTCTTAAATGAGTTGCGGCCGGCTTAAAATTTTTTGACCCGTCAAAATCCGTCGACTCGTCCAACCAGTTGACCTGAGCTAGTTTGGTTCGACCCGTCCCGACCAGTCCATTTTCAAATGCCTACTTCATCCTAGTTTTTTTTTGTTTGACAAACACATCAGCCGAATTAAGACAAAAGACCTTCATAAAAAAATATGGGGTTGAAGTTTCAATAAAATCATTTTTAGAGGCATCTTTTTGAGATTTATTTATAAGTTTGAATTTGTGCGTTGTAAGTTTACTATCAATTAACTGAAAAAAAACACAAACACACCTATCATCACGTAAATGTGAAATAATAAACTACTCCGGCAGGATTTGAATAAAATAATTATAATAAGTTGATAATAAAATAATAAAATATACGCTCGCAATTCAATGGACCAAATAAATGCATTCACTTTTCAAGGTCATCACACCATGTTTTCACAACACAACTACTTATTGCGGCTTGAGAATAACAACTCAGATCATTTAATATCATTGAATTTCCAGTTGTATAAGTGATTCTGAGATCTAAAATTTGTAATTCAGATATAATAAAAAAATGAGGAATATAATGTCTTTATTTTGATGTGTTTTATTTTATCTTCAAAATCTACATCATTCATCATGCACATTTCTTTATGCAACTAAATTTAAATCATTCACTGATTTTAATAAATAATGTAGATTTAAAAGCAACATGAAGGCACACAAAAATGAAAACATTATATCCCTCATTAAAAATTTACTACGATGCTCTCCCTTGATAAATTTTAAAATATGTTTTATTGTTACAGAAAATTATATGCATGCATGAATTCTAAATTTGTGCATACATAACGAAATGTATCGTTTTTATATAAAATACTGAGATACACCGAAACTTTTTATTCACATATTTCGCAGATAATTAATATATGATAAATTGTCTGTTACTTAGGGTGTACTCCCGAGTTTTAGAGGAAAGAAAAGAAAGGGAATGGAAATGGATGGAAGGTTAATTTCATTACACTCCGATTTAGGAGGTTATAACTTTGATAAAAATGAATAGAAGGATTACCCTCCATTCACTTCCTTTACCGTTCATTCACCTAGTAAAATTAAACTCGGGAGCAAGTGAAAAGAGTCATCTCCCCTCCTCTCCTTTCCCCTCCCACCCATTTCCTTCCATTGGAGCACAGCCTTATAAAATTCATTAAATTTTATAAATAATATAAAAGGATGCTAAAGTAGTAATAGATATACTAGTCTAAAATCTTATTGCTGTGCTCAAAAGCTCATAATTGATGGGTTTACAAGTTACAAGCCGAGAAATCTAGTACACTTGCATAAATTATACTTTCATACAAAAAATATCATAAATTAGACCATACATGAAAGAGAAACCACTGGTAACTATCATTATATATTATTTCTGATAAAGAAGTGTTCATCAGACACAGATATGATATTTTTTTTTTATCTAGACAAGAAACAAGTACAATAGAGGAAAAATAAGAGGAGATATCCCTGATACTCTCATCAGCATCTTGTATCCAATCAGTTCAATTCTCTCAGCACCATTTGCTTGTGTATTTGTGTTACCAGCAGTGTCACTACTTGAATTTCTTTTTTCTATAAAGAATAAATAATAGTCAGATTAGAGAAGAAAGATTAATTAAAAATAAATTGTGCCTAATTTACTTTGGCCTCTATAATCAATATTTTAAGAAAAGGATTGGTTAGGTAGCAAGCATAACATTCGATAATTCTTACTTTGGTATCAAACAAGCATAATTAGTGTTTAATTTTTTTAATAGTAGGTGAAGTATCTATAATTACATTTAACCAATAAAAAGTGTATGACAAAAGAGAATTCATCAAGTCTAATTATAATTATTTTTCTCTCCCCCAAAAAGCAATCATGATCCACCTCAGCATATTAGGACCAAAGAGATGCCACCAGCTACCTGTAAAAGAGATTCTAAAGGGAGAAATAAAATCCTCACAAGCTCCAAAAATGAACATTTATGGTATATTTAAGAGAAGCCCAAAAAGAATAAAAGATGACACATTGGACCATGCATATATCTTTTTTTTACATGGTGATCTGATCTTAGTACTTTATAAGTTTCCTTTATTGAAGAACTTGACATAGTTGTTGGGGACCAACGCCAGAAAGAATATGTTGAATGAAATTTTAGGAATTCTTTATCCCAAAAACAGAAGAAGAAACGGTACCAGTTGATGTTTTAGGTGTGCTGGTTGGAGTAGCCGCGCCCTCGAGCTCCTTCGCAAATCCTTCGAACATTTTTGTTTCTGCCGAATCCTTTGGCAATTTTAATAGACCTAAAGAACAGAAGCATTACTTGTACATTATTGTTTACTGATGAAAAGGAAGAAAAAAAAATGTCAGCATATTGGAATTTCTTTTTTCATCGAAATCTTGATTTTAGTTTCTCGAACAAAGTACGCATGAGCATATGCATATGCACATACTACATGAATCCTGACAAGCAAGAAAGTCTAGTAGTCTACTTACGTGGGCAATCGCTGATATTGGTTGGTACATTGCATTTGTGCGGCAACTCCAGTGCCAGGGAAACATTGATCTTGATCCCCAGCTCCGGTTCATCTCGATCCTGAACCAAAATACACATGCACTTCAAACCCTTTCCTACAACCTGCTTATAACCGGCACAACAATCGGGAGTTGGATTCTTTGCGCTTCCAGTTCCCTCCACAAATGTGATGCATGTTGCAAGACCCATCAGCTGATCAGTGCACTCAGCACGATCCGCTGCGAAGTCGGAGCTCGCTATCAGAACCAAGCACATGAAAGCAAGTGTCGACAATAGTAGTCTTAAGGCAGCCATGGTAGGTAACTTAATGCTGTGTACGTAGTAGATGGAGTAGAGGATTAAGTGTGTTAGCCTTGCTATATAAGAGATGTATGGAGGTGCATTACAGAGACCTGTTTAATAGTAATGAGACAGCGCTAGAAACAGCGACTGATACTGGTAATGGAATAATAGAAGGCCTAATTGCAACTCTTATATGATCAATCAAGATCAGTTGTGGTGTTGGCTGTGGGAATTTTTGTGTTGGTCAGTCTGGATCAGTATGTTGCTGAACAGGAGAAGCTAATAATATTCCTACTAATATCTCAGAAGAAATCCAATGTCAATGAATGAATATTGCGTCTAATTGGCATCAACAATTGAAATCTAAAAAAACTATTTATTACTACTATTAAATAACAAAATATATAACTGATTGAATAGACTATAATCTATTCAAATAAAAGCTTTATAAAATTGCATGTAAAATTAGTCTATTCAGAATGGCATGTGAAATTGCACAATTTGGGCTCATTTATAAATTGTTTAAAACATATATAACGGTTTACATTAGTTTGTCTATTTCATATTTTCATCATAAGCTGAGATTAAAATTGATAGCCGGAACGAGACAGTCATTAAAAAAAAATAAAAGAACGATTGATCTGGTGTGCCTGTACAAAACATGTGCTCTGTTTTTAATATTATTTTATTTCGGAAAGCGACCAACCACTTGATTAGTTCTATCCATTTAATAAAATAAAGTATCTAAATTTGAAACAAACATGATATGTAATTTAATTCATCAACTGTACAAATGATCTGTGCCTGCTCTTTGCACTGGAGAGGTATAATCGATTATTTAAAACAAATTAATAATAAAAATAGCAGTCTAGTCTTTAGAAACATCTAGATTTTAAATCTGCACTTTTCTAAAAGGTGAACATTACCATAGTCACCAGATCAAAATTTATTATCAGTTTAATTCACTTTTTTAATTATGTTTCATGCTAACAAAAAGGTACATGCTCTGTTTC
>CAXKVX010003527.1:0-40509 GCA_964058865.1 Eleocharis quinqueflora | reverse complement strand
CTTCGATTTGATGGGATGTCCTGCAACAACAAGATGTGTTAATACAATAATCAGAATTTAATTATAACATGGGTATCTCCAGCAATACATGCGAAATATATATTCAGCTTATATATTGCACAACTGGTTTAATCTTGACCTGATATATTTTTACTACCGAAACAAAATTCAACACCCATTGGACAAACACGAGTTTTGCTTTTCAACTAAATACTAATGAAAGGTTCCCATTTATTGCTACAAGCAATCTAGATTTATCCTGTAATTTGCCAGCATCCTTATTTTCATTACCCTTTTTTGGATATTCAACGTTTTAGCTAAATGTAAAAAAAAAAAAAAAATTTTGATCACAAATCAAACCTTGTCAGTGTCTTCAGTTGTTTTCTCGATGTCTATTTCAGCAAAGAAGGCCTCCAACACAAATGCAACGACCTACAAATACAAGCTGACAAATATTACTAAAAGAATATACATAAGATCTGAAGGCGGCAAATTAAGGTTTTTCAATAAAACATATCGTATTGACCTACTAGTACAGTGGTCAACCAACTTTTCCCTTCTTTTGTCTTTCTATTTGCAGCTCTTAAATTAAGAAGCCGCGCTAAAAAAATTGCTTCAAAAGCTTTTTCAAGTAATTGGTGTGGGCATCATTGTGTTTCCTTGCCAAGCAAGGTTACAATGGATAGAGACAGTAAGTGACAGCAGTTTTGCAATGAGCATATATTAAGTTGTCAGAAAGATTTACCAGGTTAAGTAGAAGCAAAATTGTCACCAGGTAAAAGCTGATAAAATAGACAAGAGTCCAATTGGTTCCGGTCAAATCTGTATAGCTCTACAAGTAAAAGGAGAAATGTTAAACTTGCAATAATCCTCATTGAATTAGTGTAAAAGATTAAGCAAACTTGGAAGCGGTTAGACCAGTAAATACTGGTCAGTATCCAGCAAGTACAAACAACCAAAGTATTTTGCAGTTACTAAATACAGGTCAGGGCCTGCACAAGTACCAAAATAACATTACCAACATATACCGGTCTGTTTAAGCATAATAACAGATTTGTATTTGGAAGAGTGAAAATTACATGATTCATAATAAAATGTAGGATTTGGATAAAAAATTGATATAATATAGTCTACAACATGCACCCAGAAAACTAAACTTTGTATATGTACCATGGGATTTTAAATGGGTCCTATACTTTATCTGCAACATGCAGTTACTTTCTCTGCCCGTGTCTGTCATTTTTAATGCTTTTATCTCCTATACTGAATACAAAATATAGAACATAGGGTGCTTACATGATTGTAATTTGAGGTTTGCCCACATTTAATTTGACATTGATTCATTAGGACAAAAGAAAATGCTGATTAGATTGATTGAGTTCAAGACTCACATCTGTGGCCAGCTAGAACAAATATGTAAAACAAGTACCTCCATCCATGCCTGCCAATTTCCCAACACTAGCAAGTTGAAGAGTGTCACCATACCATTCGGGTAGTCATTGAAATTAAATAGAACATAACTGAACTTTGTCAAGAAAAAAACTATGAACAGCAATGGTAAGATATAATATACAAGTAGGAATGACCATTTAAGCTCACATCGTAGTGAAGTAATTGGACAGAAAAATGAATCTATTCACAATTTTTTTTTAATATATAACTTCTCATTTAAATACACTAGCAAACACACAGATATGCAATCAACTCCCTGATGTCCTATTTCGGTAAATGTGCATCAAAAACCTCTTTAGTTAATTAGCTCTCTCCAGCTGTCCATGCAAGCATTAATAATGTAAGACTGAATTGTAAATGTGAATGTTCTTTGCAATTTTGTGCAGAGAAAGTACCACCACGTCACTGAAATGGGGTGCAAAGTGCCTTCTCCGTCACATGGAGAGAGCTATAGAAAGATCATTAACATTAAACCCATATCAAAAAAGGATACTCGTTGCTGTAAAGATCAGTGTCTTGCAATTTTGGGTTTCCTGAGTTCACAATTCCACCAAACAGCTGTCAAGACAAAAAAAACGTAAAACACCATATCATAGAGAAAGAAAGAAATAAGGTTGGGTCGTCGTTAAAAGTTAAAACCTAAGACACCCACCACTTGCTACTGGAATATTCCTAAAGAGTAACCAAGCGAACCCAGCAATTGAAACAATGGTGGCCATTTAGGATCGAAAGACTTGATTCCATAAGTACTCTATCAAAAGCTGCACCAAAATACTAAATAGAAGTGTACCTGTAATCCTAGGGAACAATAAAAGCAAAGAACACAAAATATCATTCCAAGATAAGGTGCCAAGCTTGGAATCAAATTCAAGAATGTCGCTACAAATGCTTTGAATCGCTGGACTTGCAACAGTAGCCTTATTAGCCTCAACATCCGTCCAATTAGAAGATACCGAATCCTAAGCGAATGGAGAAACAAAATTTAGCTAACAAGAGAATGCAAATTATGTACTGTTTAATGCAAAAGACAAGCATTACCATTCTCCATTTGAAAGGAAAGGGAGTTGAGATGGAAAAGCAAAAGTCAAGGTCTCCCCAATAACTACACCAGAAATTCTAGTATCAAAACCAGTTAATTTGAAGAAAAACCACATAAAATTTCACAAGAAATGAAACACTAAAGCTTACAAATAGTCCAGGTTATAATGAAGTCAAATTTGTTTTGACCCTCCATCCAGTAAGTGTCAAACCCTAATGAGAAAATCTTCAAAGCCATCTCAACAACATACACCCAACCTGCATATTGTCAGAGTAAGTTTCGTATTTACTAGAAAAAGACAAGCAAATAGGCTATTTGCATGCTGCATTAGACCAGAAATGTGCACCATGGAAGCATTTTAAGCTCAGATGACCTTAAATAATGATACAACAACCAAATATTTCAAGGTCTAGGGGAGAAAGAAAGCAGGAAGGAGGGAAGAGAGAGATATACCCAAGAAAAACTCAACCTCTTGCCAAACCTTCTGGGCGGAACTGTTCTCAATGTCAAGCTGAAAATATTGAGAAAGCAAATGAGAACATGTTAAATAGAAGTGACAAGTAAAAAGCTAGATAAAGGAATGTGCATACCGCAGTCTCAATGATAACAGCTATAAGATTGAGAATAAGCACTAAAGCTACACCATATTCAAAATAGCGGCTTCTCACAAAGCTTTTTAGCTTCTTACATGAAGTTGAGTGGTAAAAGACTGGATAACTCTCCAAGAAGGAAGGCTGAAAACAGAGTCAAAACATTAGTTCAAACAGGTCTTCACGATTGGTATAATTAATAGGACTTTTGGGTGCTGCAATTCATTTTTTTTTTAAAAAGATTTTTTTTTTTTATGAATGTTCTCTTTAGTACTTCACTACTTTATAAGACAAATGGGTAATCTCACTTAAACATGGCAACATGACGGACTACGAGGTTTTCAGTTTGAATGCATCAATTTAGCTAAATTTGGGACCACCTTGTTTTTTACAGGAAAACATTTTGTAGTATGAATGGACAAAAAATAGCCCACATTTTGCAACCCAAGAAGATCAAATTTGGCAGGCCCTATAATTTAATCAATTATTTTCTATTTTTCATGTGCACCATGGAAAATTATTTTCTGGCAGGCCCGATAATTTATCAGGCCTGTAACCAGGTTACAGAGGAAAAACAATTATTCACTGATTTTTTCTTAAGAGATTTGTTGCCTAAAAATTCTTCATGTGCATTCACCACAATAATGGAAGTTTGGCATTTAACTTACAACAGGCTCCTTTTGAAACTTCAGGGCAATAGCATTACACAGCTCAGCAAATTCTTCCAAGTTAATCTGGTAGCAGAGGATATGAAATTTCAAAATGAATAATTGGAATCCAAACATAGTCAGTGATCCATGTATTTGGGACATGCAGAGACTAAACAATTGAACTGATTATTGTATAGTTTTTGCCAGTTATAGTTTTCGCCAGTTCAATTGATAGAAGTTCCACACAAACAAAAAGAGAACACGTTAAAAACATAATTCTGCACAATAAACACACATGTGTACACACAAAAGAACAATGATACTCATAGAAGATTGAAACTGTACCAGCAACCCAGTACTTACTGGCACATACAAGTAGCTACAGCCATGAAAGGGCAAAGGCTACTGCAGATAGGCATTACAATAACATAATTTAATCACCTTGAAATCACCACTGCGATCCAGCTCATCAAAGATTAATTCAAAGTCTTCTTTGGAAGTCTTAGGCAAGGTCCTACAGAAGCAAAATATTCTATCAAAACAAAACAAAAATAGTCGAATTAAAGTTAGGTATTTAGGTCGGCACAATTTCCTTGGAAGTCAAACTAAGCAAACTAACCACCCCAGAGTCCTCGCATAGCTAGCCCTTTTATGTTAGCCAATTATGGCACCATAACCAGTTGCCAATTGAGTTCCTTATGATTGATCAAGATTCACAAAGGATAAGGCCTTGTGAAGAATACAACATCAAGATTCGGAAAAAGATACTTGTAGCATTAACATTCGGTATTATAAAAGTTGCCTGTATTTGTTTAGCTCTTCAAACAATAAGATGCATTGATGTTTGTCGAGATAACCATGTTCCTGCAGTGACATAAAGTACAATAAGAAAACCTTTTAACAGTACCACCACAACCAGCTAGTGCATACATATAGTCAGCATGATTAACCAACACCTGTATTGACACTGTAAGGTAAATGGCTTAATAAATTAACCCTGATCAAGACCAATTGTGGAATCAATCCTCAGTTAAGCCCAATATAGGAATTAAAACTCACTTAAACCTCACTAAGCCCTGTTGTGGAATTAACCCTCAGTTAAATCCTGCTTAAGATTTAATTACGCACCAAAGTCCAATATAATCGAAATTGGAATCAGTTAAATCTGAAAGTGGCAATTGCTTCATTATAAGTAAAATTATATTATGGGGGTATGAGCATAATAGACCCAGAGGTAATGAATATTGCACTGCTAGGGAAATGGAGATCCAAATTTAAAGATCCCACTTATAATGGTTTGTTGAAAGATATGATAAAAAAGATGCATGCCAATAATAAATCCTTTGGAATTGGTGGGCGCTCCCCACTTATTTCAAAAAAAAGAAAAAATACTCTGTGTCTCCCTTTTTGGTCAGATAATATACAAATTCAAGATATTGTTGATTCGAAATCTCAATTTATACTGGACAAAGGGGATAACATAGATTTCTGGAATGGCAAATGGTGTACAGATAAGCCAGTGCATGTATTATTTTATGGTAATATTTTGCGATGGCCACAAACTTTTACTTCCCTAAGACAAAGGCTGTCGGATAACTTGAGGCATGGAAAATAGGATTTGAGTAGAAATATAAAGGTGAATGATAACAAGAGGCTATGACCAACTAACATGGTTTTTGTTGGGTAACAACCAAATCTCTGTTAGATCATTATATAAGATATGCTGACCAGTATACAATACGGGGACCGTCTTCTAAATAATATGTAATATGTGGGAGGCAAAGATGCCACTTAAGATAAGAGCCTTTATTTGGCTCTTAATAAATTATAGAATTTTAATAAAAGATAGCTTGCTAAGAGAGGATGGACTGGAGAAATAAATGCTGCTATTGTACATTGCAATAAAGTGTATGTCACCTCTTCCTCAAATGACCCTATATATACAATAGATGTGAACATGGTTACAAAAATATAATGACTGTGATGTTGTTTCATCAGTGAAAGATACTTGGATATACAATGCGAATTTTCAGCACAACAGAAGTATCCTATATCATGATTTTAGGAGCCCTTTTGTGGATTACTTGGTTCGAGAGAAACAACGTGCATTTTGATAATAGGCAACCAAAAAGTCCCAGGTCACTGGCAGGCTTGGATTATTTCACTAATCAACTTTTGGAAGAATCTCTTAGGTCTAGAATGGATGCAGTTAGTTCACCATGTGCAGAATGTACCACATACCAGATCAGGAGAATTGGAGCTGATTAATCAGGAGATCACAGGAGTGGCATGATATTTGAAGTTCGAGCAAGAGCATTTTTCTTATTTTGTTCATTTTGATGTTACTGGTGTATCTCTCATACTGAGATTCAGTTTACTTAGTAGTAGATACAGGGCCATCGAACATGACAAAACTGATAAGTGTACAGTAGAGACAATGATGGAAATACATGGAGTCTGGACCCATCAATTGTAACCTTACAATTTGCTAGACCGAATTCAAGGAAGCCAGCTCAATCTGTGGTTTAAATTATACTTTTATTTTTAGGTAGAAAGGAAAGGATTGCATATGTCCTTGAAAATTCTTGTACGAAGGGGTTTCGGTTAATGAAGCTGATGGTGAATTGCACCACTTTTCTTCAAGGAAAAAGAAAAAACGATTATGTGTTCACTTGTTAAAGGAAAAAGGTTCAAAAAAGAACTCACATGAGTGTCAACCAGACTAAATGCCTTCTCTAAAATGCTTCTTCTCACATTGTCCATCTCCATAATTTGCCTCGCCAACTGGTGCACGGAAAAAGAAAGGGAACATATCAAATATAACTTTGTCTAAGCAATGAAAGTTTAACATTTGAGGATGCATTTCTTGAAGCACTATAGCATGTACTATCTGAGAGCATATGGCAAAGCACTTCACCTGTTCCTTAAAGCTGTCATAAATCACCGCAAGCACGAGATTGGTAACAAAATAAACACCAAGCAACACATAGATAACAAAAAATAGCGATGACCAACGGGAGTTCCTGTTCCATAATTACAAAAAAAAAATGTTACAACCAAAGTCCATCGACCGTTGCAACTAACATTTTTTAAACACTTTGAAGTTCCAGCTACATACAATTAGTATGTATCCACCAAATATGTTCCTTTTGGAAATTTTGCCTTCAACGAAGCACTGATTTGAGGCAAATTTGAATGTGAAGTTGACTTAACATTTAACAAAAAAGAAAGAAGTGAAAAGATAATATTCTCAACTAATAACCTGTATGCAGGAATCCATACATCTGGATTGTTGGAGGTGGTGAAAAGGACGAACATCTGGTACAATGTGGTACCATAAGATGTGAAGACGGTCTTTCCCTGTAGAGTATCCTCAAACATGACATATCCCAGCCAGCTCGCAAATAGAAGGAAAAGCAACCACAAAGCCTGGAAAACCATCAAGTATAAACAATTGCAATCTTGTGAGACCTCATACATCTTAACTTTCAAAGGCATCGTTTTATGCTTGACAGACATTTCAAAATCTAAAGGGTGCCTTTAAGGGTTGCTAGAAGGCTAACAGCTTCTGCTTTGAACCAGGCATGCTGGGTGCCAACTGCTAGCAGTGACTTGCATCAACAGGAGCTAGTGCATCATATTAAAAAAAAGAAACAAATGGAAAAAAGACATGTATTCTTGTTACCAAAATATTGACGTATTGTCCAAGAAGACCAGCCAATGTGACAGTACATGTACGGAGATACCTATACCAAAGAAGTGCAATTTAATCAATACCTGAAAAGAGTATGAGAGACATAAAAAAAAGCACTTTAAGATATCAAATATTCTTGCTAACTCATGGTAAATTTACCAAGGTTCATCCTTGCAAAGAGAACAAGCTATTTCAAGACATTAGAGAAGTGACAGTCTACCTGCTTGTTAGGATTAGGAAAACAACACGTATATACGGTGCCAGTCTGAAGGGAAGTGGAGATGAGAAGGCTGCATAAACTACCATATCACACGCCAATATGAAAAGAAGACCGATCTGTAATAGGTCCACTAAATAAGTGAACGATGCATCCATTTCTGATAGCGTAGCAAAAGGTGCAAGTGCATACAAAGCTTGCTCTTTTCTTGAGGTTTTTTCTTTCTTAACAGATTTTATATACAAACCAGTGCAATTAAACAAGTCTAGATATAGTCTCAAGAGACAAAACCATATTATTTGTCAATAAGAAGCCATTAGAATCAGTAAAGCTACATAAAGTTCAACAATTCTTTCTGGTATAATGTTAAAGATGCAACAAAGAAGAGTTGGAAAAATAGCAAACCTTCAGCTTGTTCATCAAATTCTTCCAGTATAACTCCAACCCTTCATATGCAAGTGGTGCAAATATTTGCAATAAAAGAAGTGCAAATGTAATACCCTGTAACACAATAACTACAACTTGTGTTAGTTATGCCTAGAAAGTTATGAAATGGTCAATAAATAACTAATGTGATCTATAGACTTGTAGTTTCATTTTTCGACAACATTTTGGAAGAGCTAGACCGACAGTTGTGACCACTTGCAATGCCAGCAGAGTTATCAAAGAGAACTGTAGTACCAATTAACATACTGCACTTGTCTGTACCGGACATGAGAGCTTCATGTCATATAGATGGTTGGTGGTACTCCCAGGATATCATCATACTAAGCCAGACAAGATTAGTTATTTGCTACCAAATCAGAGAATGTTGGTATCACCAGGTTACTTGCCACAATAACAACAAATTCTACATATTCCAGTAAGACAAGAAGTAAAACTTAAGTGAAGCAGGCCCAATAGGTTTTGATGCCACAACTTCTTATTCACTAACACATTTTTGCCACCAGTGGGGCTCGATCCCGAGACCACCATTGGGAGAAATTGCCCCCAAACACCTGATCAATGGCTTGCAACTAATGGAGATTCTACAGGAAATTAGAAGTTGTCTCTTAAATCTAGAAAGTTGCAGAAAGGAAAAGTTACCTCATAAATGAGAGCTTCATTTTTTTCCAGGTACGGCAGCTCGCCAAGAAAGAAAATGTCTCTCTCATTGCAAGCATTATTATACTTCCAACACCACAGAGGTTTCTGAACGACATGCATTTAAATATAATAAATTTGTAATTTTTTCTTTTGTAAGAATAGAACTAAGGGGCAAGTGGACATGAATTTTGCTCCATAGTGATACCAATATTATAGCACTGTAACGTTTTCAGGATGTTTTAACATGTAGATAGCTTTTTTCCCCACCATACCACCTGACAAAGACCAACATATTTATCAACACTGTTGTACTGTATAATACATACAGGTCTGCAGCCTGGTTAATTGAGTACATTCTAGTTTCTGCAATAGTTGTATTTTGTTATGGTTCTCTCTTTTGGCTGATGGAAATATCGTCTGCCCTCGGTGCATGTCAGAGAGCTCTGTACCAACCCCAGAAATTGCTTTATTTCCATTATTATATGTCATGGTTGTTCTGTGGCCCACTTTAAGCGGGAAATGATGCAATAACCAGCACACAACAGGTACACACAACAAAGAAAGACATACCTCAAGAAAGTTAAGAAGGACTAAAGCAAAGAGGTTAAGAGACCAAAGCCAGTTGAAACGCATACACAGAAAATAATACTTGACAGCACTCCCAAACTTAGCACCACTCAGGACTTCCTCCGGCACACCGATACCATCCTCTGCCTGAAAATTCACAAGTACCCAGTCTCAGTTAAGCCCAGAGATAAGTAGAGAAAGAAAACAACAAGTAATCAAACCATCTAGTAAATTGTACAACTGTGCTACGACTTAAATTTTGCTAGGATCAAGTATACTGTCTGCCATCACTAGCCCACTAACAATTCAGTGCTGCACTGAACTAAATTTTTTGTCAATTTTGTGCCCATTTCATGGGATGGGATTGGCTTAGGTATGGGTTACTTCATTTCCGTTTCAACCCAGCTGGGTAAACTATTCCTTGGAAACCTTGCAAAACCAAGTCATGTAAGTTCAACTTGCACACCAACCGTTTGCTGTTATGCTAAAGAGAACCAATCACATTCAATGTCAGTAGTCGTTGTGAACACGTGGTGGATTTGATACGCAAGAAAAAACTATCACAAGTGAAAGGAATGGTAAGGGCTGAAAATTAGCAGAAATTCAGTTAGAATAACCCAAATTACTGCAAATTAAACAAGATCATTGGTCTCATATTACTAATCACTGCCACTAGCCCACTAGTACTGTAGTACATACTCTCTACTCATACAAGCATGCGCACAGGCTCAATCGAGTGAGTCAAGCAGAAACAACAAGGTCACAAACAAACAAACACATGAGGGTAGAGAACTAACGAGATCGACAAGAGCAGCGGCTTTCTGGTAGCGATCGCCATGGGCAATGGCATCGGATCTCCTGTGGTACTGTTTCCCCCTCGCGCCATTTCGTAAAGCAGTTCCTCCAAGTGCTGGATTCACACTCTCCTCCGTTATCAATGGCGTCTCCATTTTTTATATGTGAGACGGAGAAAGACAGAGAGAGAGAGAGAGAGAGAGAGAGGATGGGATAAGGAATGCGGGGGAATTGGAGGTTTTTGTCGGGTGGGAAAGGGAAGTGGAGCAGAAATGCTGAAATGGCAACAGTTTAGTTACCCTTTGATCTCAGTTCATTTACAAAATTGCCATTGGAAACTATCTCATAGACCTGCTCCGTACGTGGACACGTGTTGTCTTTTATATAATAGAAACTGTCAGCTGCTTAGATGGGATGCGTTTCGACCATATGCCGCTAATGCGATATTCGTGTTTCTAGAATATTGGATTTAACTTCTCTAGAATTTTTATCGGTCAAATATCCCATGAATCCTTCATTATGCAGGGTTGCGCGATTAATTACAATTTATTGATTCTAGAGTATGGTGATTGTTAATTTCCTTTTCTGGATAATAGCGTGTTTTTGTCGACTTCAATGCCGACTCGAGTTTTCTTTTGTTTTCTGTCATGTGACCAAAAGGGTTGAGAAAGGAACTTGTTCAGTTTGGTACAACAGGATCCTCCACGAATCTCAGTTTAATTGCGTTGAATGTATTATTATTTTCTTCTTTGAGCAAATCTCAATTTAAGCTGTTTGTACCTTTCTTTAGAATCTCAGTTTGATGTAGTTTAAACTAACGATAGTTATGTTACGGTACTTACGTAAGTACGTAGAATCAGTACTTATGATTCTACTTCTCAAATTTAAATTATAAATGGTCTATTTAATAGTTGAAAAAAAATGTTTCTATTGAAATCTATTTAGCTGTCAAAGTATATTTTTTTATTATTTTATCGAATTAATGAAAATTTTATTAAATTTGAAAGGTCTATAAATCATTGCATCAATATTTTTTTATTTATCCAATAAAATGGTTAAAGTTTCAAAACAAATGAAAATTTTGATTTTTACGTAAACTTTAACATGAATAACATTTTCAATTGTTTGAATCAACTATTGGAATTTTGAATTCTATAAAAGATGATTTTTGGAAAATAAAAAATACTAAATGTCACCTCTTTCCATTTTATTGAATAAATTCTAAAACAATAGTAACCAACATTTGTTTGCTTCTATTTATTATCCACTTTTCAAGTAAGAGTGATTGTAAAATTTAATATACTTTCTTCTTATGAGTACAAGAAATAATGAACCATTCGCTAACATCACTGCAAAATAGTGCAACCAAACTAAATAGTAACCGCAACATAGCATTGAAGTTTTCACCATCATAAATGCAGACTCGTATCCTCCGAAAGGGTCAGCTTTCTGTAATACGGAATGAACAGTATTTTACGCTAAACAGTAAAAAACGTTGTATCAGTTACTCCGCGAGCAGCGAATTTGACTAAGAAAACAAAATATTTTGCTAACCCTTCTGGGCCGGAGTATCCCACCAAATGCAAATTCAATGAATGCAGTGGTGGATTCAAACTGCTACGTAATAACTAATGTGGAGGTAGAAATATTTTCAACGATGCCAAAATAAGTATCTACAAGCAGTGGCGGATTCAGAATTTCCGTCAGGGAGGGCAAGATTTATCATTTTTTTCAGGGAGGGACAAAATGATGCACATTTTTAAATATACATGATTATTTTACAAAAAAATTGACAAATCGTACAAATACACAAGATTATTTGTAAAAAAAAAAATTTAGAAGAAGGCGGCTGCCCCTCTCTGACCTCATGTAGCTCCGCCTATGTCTACAAGTCATATATCATATTTCAAAATTTATCTAGTAATTGCAGAAAAAATAGGCGTTGTATTAAGCAATATTAATGAAAAAATATGAAAGTCAAAATTAAATTCTCGTCGTGAATCGTAACATATTATAGAGAAAATGCAATACAATTAGTGGAAGTTTTGAACTCCATATTTCAATGCAGTGCCTCCGCCTCAACATAACTATACTAGCATACTCATTTTGTCAAGTGGGTTAATTAGCAAATTTATTAAACTGAGTGTTATTTTCTTTTTCAAATTTCAAGCCTGCAGAAAAAGCTTTATAATTATACATTATACTTTTTTATGCAGGGGACGGGGGAGGTGGATTGCTTGACAATTCTTCATTTTGCTAAATTTGAGAATCTAATAAAATAAACTCAAATTGAAAATACAACATTACAAGCATGATTTTATGATTATAATATTAGGAAGTTAATACGTAGATATCAATATTGATACCGATTATCGATATTGATGTTATTATGCATGTTATTTTTTGTATTGAAATAGTTATGCATGTTATTTGAGTTATTATACGCATTATTATGTTAACATGCATAATAATTTTTTCAGTAAAAAAATAACATTAAATAACATGCATAATAATTCAAATAATGTGTATAGTAACTTAACTAAATGTGCATAATAACATCAATATCGATAGTCGGTATCAACATTGATATCTACTAAACATTTTTCATAATATTAATATGTCATGTCTATCGAAAATGATGAGATTTGATTTTTGTTTCACTACACATGTAATATCACTTTTTTTTTCCCCTCTTCGGCTCTTCCTATTCGAAATTCGGAGCTGCTGTTCTCAAAATCACGTCTACTTTCTGCACGTGATGTGTGAGTGCTTTTGTTTATGCTTAGGTTGTGTTGTTTTTTACAGATATTTGTAACAATTTACCGTAAACCTTTTGTTTATAAAATATAAAAATTTCGAGTTTATTTATCGGAAGCATTTTTTTGAAAGATTTTTCGTGCATAAATGTAGGCTCAGTTTGAGTTGCGTAGTAATTTGGTGCTTCAGTTCGGATTGTGCTAAAAGCGCAGTGCCTCTAACATTGTCTCGTATTTGTCTTCACCATTTTGATCGAAGATCTTATAAAACTTGTGTAAGAAAAACTACGTATAACAGTAAAATTCAATATAAATCGTTATTGTAAGCGGAGGCGATCGAGCACCGTCTCCTTTCGAGTATTTTATGCATCAAGCGTCTCGCTGCGTCATCTCTTATTCTTGCACAAAACACCGTCTTCGAGATATCGCCGATGGATGCTAATTATTAAAACTAGCACTATACGATTTACAGTCCAAATATCAGATTCGCAACTTTGTTCTCTAATGCAAAATTTCTCTCTGAAATTTTCATTATATGATTGTATATTGCCGTTTTGGTTCTCTGCACAGAACCATTTTATCCAAATGATAAAATGAACCAAAAATGTCTTCCACTTTTTATGGACTAATGGATATAATGTTTGCTTCATTTTTTTGTGTGTCAGAGGATGTATTTTTATTCCCGACCTTGCTATTGTGTCTCTTGTTTTGTCTCTCACAGTGCCCCTCCACCTATGACAGTGAGGTCCACCACGTAAGTGGGACCCACCAGCACAAATGATGGGGACACTCAGTGGCGGAGCCACGTTGTCTCAGGGGGTGCAGCTGCACCCTCCTGGAAAAAAAAAATTCAAAAATGACCATATATTTTAAAAAAAAATTCACAAATGATCATGTATTTGAAATTTTTTTGCATAAATGACCATGTAAAATAATTTTTTTGCAAGAATAACCATCATTTCGAACCCCCTGGAAAATACCGTAAATCTTGAACCCCCTGGCGAGAATCCTGAATCCGCCACTGAAGACACTGTAGGAGGCAAAACAAAAAGCATTATATATTTTTCCTTTTTATTTCTACTGTCCGGCTGTCCGCATTCCCTTACTTAAAAAGATGTCTTTATCTTTTCTTTTAACATTTGCATCTAAAGACATAAAAGACATGCATCTTTTAATCTAAACGTTAATAGACTTAATTCTCTTCATTTCAAAAGAATTGGATGCCTCCATCACACTAATTCCAACATCTTGACTACAGAGCCATTTATCATATCTAATAAAAACATTGAGAGAGACAAAAGAAGAGAGAGATATTTTTTCTATTCCACGTTTATCCCAATTGTAACCCACGAATTTGAAGGCTATAAATCGCGACATTTTCTGCCAATATCCTGTTGACTTGTTGGAACTTTTTTTTAATTTATTTCTGAAAGTGGATCATGTGAGATCTATTGAAAATATATTAGTCGTTAGGTACCCCTCATGTTAGCTGGTACAACTTGCGCAGAAAAAAAATACATAAATGTCTGCTGTCACTATGCAATTGTAGCCTGTATATGTCAAGTGGAAGCAGGGGAGAATCGCAGCCCTGCGGACGCAAATTTGCGTTCGCAGAGTTCGGGAACCGTCCGATCGCATCATTTTCGCGCACGCGATTGAAAAGTACGAAATTTAAAGAATTTGATTTGGAAAGTACTAATTTCAAAGCACATCGGACGGTTTCCGAAGGCTGCGAATAGGTTTTGAGTTCGCAGGGCTGCGAACCCGCTCTACAGCCATGTCAAGTTCTATATAGCACAGTGACGAAGCACAACTGCACAATATCTCAGCGAAGGAGGTTTGAAGTTTGGTCAGAAATTATTTTTAAGAAGAATTTTTCGAATTTTTTTTTCTGATTTATTTGTAAATGTATTGTAAGTTCATGAACAATGAATAAAAACAAAATATTGTAGACTGTATATAACACCTAGTTAGAGCTCGGATAACCAGACACTTGCCTACATACGGTCCAATAAATGTACTAAAATTAAAAGTGACGATTCCTTCGCCATAATTAATTACATAGCTTGAACAAAAACTTCTAATGAAGTCAAAATAATTTTTGATTTATTTAGAGTGTAAAAGATTTAAATTTTATGCAATTGTGTACTAGTGTTTACAGGCTACACCTAAACCCAATTGAATACAAAATAAATGTCATTTTTTGTTTATTATCTCAGTTCATTTCTTTTATCATGGTTAAATTCTAAATGTGTCCAATGTCATGATTTTGACTCTATATGACTCACTAAGATTTCATTAAAAAATAAATTTCCTTATGATTAATAAAAGAAAAAGAGAATTTTAACAAAAGTTAATTTAGTTACAAGATGAGTGAATGTAGATATTGTTTTTTTTGTGTGGACAAGATGAATCCGTTGAACATTTATTTGTTTCATGCAAGTATATTAGTGCAATTTGGAATTAGATTACCATGTTTAATAATTGTAATTTTAGGGGGTATTTAATTGATGATCTTTTGCTTTTTGATGCCCTAATTTCTTTAAAAGATAGAAATTTGGTAGAATTATTAAGAACAGTTGTGGTTTCGGTAATTTGGTTGACTAGAAATAATATAGTCCTAATGATATGAGAAATTTTATTATAAAAACTATAAGCATTAAAATAAGGATAATGCTGGTGCACCCATTGCGTATTATAAGTTCAATTAGGCATTTTAATAAACCAGATAATAAAATGAAACATAAGCTATATCATACATTTATTAATATACTAATAAGCTTAATGTTAAATCAACAACAACAAAAATATTATTTAAAGTAACAAATAATATTGCAATAATATGTATTGATAATAATAAATTTTACAAATAACAAAAAATATATGTTGAATTTTATATTGTTATTATATCATTATTACTGTTGTTTGTACTATTTTTTTTTGTTTTATCATTATTATTAAAAAAATATAACAATAAATAGACTGCAATCTAATTGGGGATTTAATTGAGCTAGTAATGATGTGCCTTCAAAGTTGTTAATTTCGTATGATCGTATCATTTGCATGATAAATAGGAATTCACATTTCCTGGAATGGTCAGCAGTAGTGGGGCCCCTCTACATTCTTACCGCTGCTACAACGTCGAGTGTTATCCGCACAGTGTTTTTACTACAGTATCAACGAATTTATAACGTAACAGTATTGTCCGCTGACCATTTCGTGACCCGCACTATTTCGAAAATACAGATTCGATAAATAGGGGATTGCAACCACGAATAGTGGAAAGTCAGGAAATATGAAGCACCAAAGCGGTGAACAGAACAACATCTTTCCAAGCCCGTAAACAGAAAAGGCTCATTTTCTTTAATGGGCCTTAGCTTTACAAAAGGCAGCAATATAGATATATAACTTCCTTCCGAAACAATATCCTCGGCACTCCTAAAAAAGATGCTCTATGCACTTCTAAATTGTGGATCGTCCGATCTTTTAATCTAACAGACCTAATTTTATAATATAAGAACCTCTTTGAAGCATATCATCCACGTCAGCCATTCATATCTAATTCAACGATTAAAATTTAGAGACGCAAAGAACACTGCTAAAAATGATGTAGAGAATAACGATCAACTTCCTTTTTTTTTATTCACTGTTCATAGACTTACAGCACACATCCATAAATAAATCAGAAAATAAACTTGAAACCTCCTTTAAAGTAACTTCTAACGGAACTTGAACTTCAAACCTCTCCATGAAAATCTTATGCCTAACCACTACACTAAATAGAACTTGACACGATCCTCTTCCTTCCTAGTTGCTACCATACAAATTAACAAGGTTTTTCCTACGTTCTTTAATCATAGTTGGGCCTCATGATCTCAATTCCATCGTCACGAAATACGCTATGTAATTGTAGGATATTACTAGAAGTCTCAACTCATTAATTACAAAAGGTTTGCTCAAGAGTGAATGCATTACATTACAATATATCATTTTCTAACATTTTCACTGTTTATTGAATGAACAGTGTCGTTTTTCTTTTTTTTTCTTTTTTTCTCTGCTGAATGCGTGTATTTTCCTGTTGGACGCGTGTAACGCCTGTCTGCCACGTGTTCCCTATTTTCGTTCTCTTTTCCGCTTGCTACAGTACGAAGGCCCCTGATTTTTCCTGCCGTTTTTTCCCCTGCTGGATGCGTGTAACGCCTGCCTACGTGTTCCCTATTTTCGTTCTCTTTTCCGCTTGCTACAGTACGAAGCCCACTGATTTTTCGTGCTGCAATTAACAGGAATTTGATAAAACCCCTCGCGTCCGTCTCCACCTCTCTTCCTCTTTCCCTCTGCACGAACAGGCAAAAGGTCTTCAGATCCGTCTCTGTTCCCAATCTTTTTTAATTTCGATCAATTTTTCAGTTCTATTAATAATTAATAGAAGCATCAGCGTCAATCTCGCCTTTCTCTCTTCTTTCAGCTCTCTTCTCTCTGCAAAATAGCGAAAGAGAAAGAAAAGCAAAGCAAAAGTATGTTGAACAGTTACACAATCTCAACAGACGCTTCACAATGGACAGTTTAGTGACACGAATAGGACATGTTATTCCAAAAGTACTTTATATTCACATCCTCTATTTGCACGTTATCCTTTCTACATTTTTACAATAGTATGTTGAACAAAGTTTGTTATATTAATAGCGATTTTCAACAAAGGAGCAGTAGAAGGCGATATCAAAAGGGCATCAGTAAGGTTTCTAAGAAATGAGGACAGTTTGGGATTTTGGGTTTAGTAAAAGTGAGCCAAACCTCAAATCCAGTTACATAGGCAAAGGCCTAACATTGTTAGAAAAGTGGACAAGTTGAATGTTAAAATGATCGATTTCAGATGCATTAACAAACACATTGATATTGCAATGTTTTTTCTTAAATCAGGCATAAGGACCAAGTGCGACGTCAAATTTAGCAGTAAAAACTATATGTTTTGTTCTTAGTCTCTGTTTTTGAATTGTTTTTGACCAAGATATTTTCTTTCTAATGGGTCAGGGTTGTTGACATTGTACTACTGCTTACTATTCTGTGCAGATTGATGTTTTCTTGTTATCATTGCTTCTGTCTTGCTCACCTTGGCTTTTTTTCTACTCTTAGTTGAGTTCGAATTCGGAGGTTTTGACCAAAGGGTCCTTTTAAGGACAAAGTCAAGGTTTCAGATTTTAACCAATAATTGATTGTTCTTGCTTATCGTGTTGTAGTGCGCTACTGCTAATCCTGATGGCAGGAAGAGAACAATTCTAATTGGAGGCGACATTGCTAATTTCACGTACGTAGCAGCTACCTTCGATGCCATCATCCATGCCTTGAGAGAGCAGGAATCAAAGCTAGAGGCTGCAAGGATGCATATATATGTGAGAAGAGGGGTCCCAACTATCAAACGAGCAAGATGCGCATGCTTGGTGTTGGGTTAGGTGTTCCAATTGAGGTACTACTGCTGCTCTATATATTCAAACTTAAAAAAAACAATTGTATCATACATTTGTATTTAGACCATCTATGATTGTGATGGACTACAAATATTACCTGCTGCTCCTGGGATTCACATACATCAGGTTAAATTAATTTTTACTTGACATGAAGAGCTGAAATGATTATTAAACTCTGTGATGCTTTGCCAGAGCATACAAATTTGTGTAAGATGGTCTTGCCTACATTGATATTTAATTGTAAATCATTCACATGATTTTTGAGTTGTACCTGTATGGACGAGGGGCTTCCATTATGATATATGCAAGGGCATTATTTGACTGCATCATGGCGTATGCTTGAATCTCTTATGCCCACTCAAGTCCTCTACTTAATCAGGTTTTTTTCCTGTTATATTTTTCAAGTAATTACGACATTTTTTTCCTGGACTTTGATGATAAGTAGATTTATAACAGGTAAATACTAACTATTTTATTTTTTGTGCAGGTTTTGTGCACTTTGAAAGCGATAATATGACCTTCCTTATATGTGCGTAAAAATAACGATCTTTTTTTCATTTTTTTTGCTAATTCTCAATTGACGTTGTGAATAACATTTAGTTCTAAGCCGCTTCTTTTTTTCTAGGACATGGAGGAAGATGAAAATCTGAATACTACAAAGAAAGAAAGTTTTGTGATAATTTTAGCATGATGGTCAAATTTGAGTTCCTTTTTATCTGGGAACATAGCAAATATAAAGCACGATTTATGCTTATGCAGTAGCGAGTTTTATGTTTCTAATGAGATATGTACAAATTCAATTAGTTTCTAATTGTACTTAATTCATGTTTTTTGGTATACAAGGGAAATCACGGCCTGCTATTGGTCTTGATAAAGGAGGCAGAGAGCTACATCAATTTAGCATGGAGCTTGACACGAAGATTTCAAGAATCCTTTTTAAAGATGGGTAAACCTATTAGCAATGTGTAAAATTGTGTCTATTTAGCAATGATGTTGGTAGTAGACCTGTTATGATTCATTCCTTTTTGTTAGGGGTTAATTTTTTTCGATTCTAATCCAATTTTGTAGATTTTTTTGGTAGAACGAAAATTATGATAAATCTCTTGAAACTGATAAATTGCCAATATTCAAGCCCTTACAAATGGAAAGGGAAAGTATGAAATAGCAGGAGTTCACAATAGGGGAGGCGGCATCTGTCACTGTAGCAAAATTTATGTGAGTATTCTTTTTTTCTTTTAGAATTAAAATAGTTGGTTAAGATCTGATCTCTTACTGTATGGATATCATTAGCAATAGAGCTATTTGATTTACATCTAATTTTAGTTTAGTAAAGGTTACAATAAGCTTTTGGCAGCACTAACAGTCTCATATTCAACTCCTTTATAAAAAAATCTTCGGTTTTTAGCTAATACAAGTAATTTTTGGAATTCGTTTGAATAGATCTTCTAAATTTTGAGTCAGTGTTCGTTTATTTCCCTGATCATTTTCATTATCCAGTGGCTAATCTAATAAAAAATGTAGCTATATTAATTTTCCTTTTTTAATGGATGTCATATTTAGTATTTTTGTTGTCATAACGTTTCCCTTTTGATTTACTTTATCTTGGTCTAAGAGTTACATATTCAAATAACACAAAATTATTTATGTTCATTTGAGAAAAATAGTGTTATTTATAAAAAAGTAGAAAAAAGTCAATTGAATTGTCTTTTCCTAAATGCAGCTTTCCATTATTTTATGTTATTTATATTATTTGCCTATGTCGAATGAGACCATAAAGGAGCTAAGGCTAATTACTTATATTTTTTTCTTAATCTAATTATAGTTATTAACATATGCACATGAAAAAAAGAAGATAAGATGCTCGATATGGATAAGCAGGAATTTGAGACGCAATCTTTTAGGGATATTTGCTTCAAAGAGCCTAGAGCTTGCTCTTGAAAGGGGCTCTGTTCTCTCAAATGTCAAATGCTCTGATGTTCAGGTAAATAAAACTCTTTATTTGTTTATTTGTTATTTAGGATGTGAACGGAGAGGTCTATTTGCTGATGAAAATTATATTTTTGATCTGTTTCAGTGGAGTAGTAGAAGTATTTTAGTGACTCAAAGTCACCAAAAGAGTAATTAGAGTGGTTTACATGAGTGTTAAAAACATGAATTTGAAACTGTTTCAGTGAAGGAGTATTTGTTCTAAAATAATGTGCGTAATCTTATATGTTCTCTTTCACAACTACTCATCAGGATATCTACCTTAGTGGCAAGATCTAAACACAAGAAATTCTTTGGGTAAACTGTTAATTTTTTTTAAATATGTTATGATAGTTTGTTGATCACCAGGTATGTGGAAACTAAGTTAGAAAATAGTTTCAATATTTTTTGCTGCGAGGGGTTGTTATGTATGATGTTTATTTTTTTGTTGGGATTCATGTTATGTTTTGGCAATTGGCAGGTTGCATAGCTTTGTTATTCAAACGCTGAATAATTTAGAATTTTGTCTAAACTATTTATTGCTTGCTTTATTCAATGTGAGAATTTGTAAAATTATGAGGTGCTTTGTTTTGTTGGTATTTTATTAGGTCACAATAACATCTGCCTAATGATTATTATTAATGGCATATTTTCATAACTTTATTATTGCTAATGTCTATTTTGCTCAAGTTGTATGCTTGCAGCCCTTTCTGTCTTGTGCGGAGCTCGAATAATATAACTAGTTATTCTCATTATCTAAATACAATGAATATAATCTTGATGTTAATTAATATTTCTTATACGAAAAGATTTACTCAATGCGTTATACTCTTGACAATTATAAATGCGACGCACCAAATCTTTACATTGAATATTAATCCAATAAATGTCAGTAGGGATTTCAAATGTCTATCTAGTAGCTTTTTACATTGCAAATTTGTTAAGGCATTAGACCTCCATGAGAGAGGTCCTGAGTTCAGTGGCAAATTGTCAGATTTTGATGGAATGTGTGTTGTGTATAGCCCTACTGGCATGAATCAAAAAGAAAAAGAATAGCTTTTTACATTATAAAATGCTATATATTCTCTTGAATTTACTTGAAAGAATTGTGTGTTTTTTTTTTCAAAGAAGAGAATTTTATTTAGCTCTTCGCAAACGATTTGGCAACTAGGGAATCAAAAGATAGGCAATTATTTTACTTGTTTTGCTTATTAGACCAGGTGTGTCAGTAAAAAGTTGTTACCGGAGCTACTAAAAGAATACTTGGATTAATTACCTTGGTACAAATTTTTTGTTCCTTATAAAATTCTTTCAATGTGTGAATCTCTTATCGCTTCTTTTCATTTTTTGTAATCACCGTAAATGTTAATTTTCTCGTCTGATGCCGCAGTAGCAATTGCTTGAACTGAAAACAGAGCAACGAAGGAGAAAAGAGAACTTAGCAATTTGTCATTGTGTGTTCTGTAATTTGAATACTGTTCAGGTAGATAAAGCTATACTGTTCGTACTAAATATATACAAAATTTTGTTCCTTTTAGCTACATAGTCCATTGATTTTGAGAAAATTGTTTATATTTTCTTATTCAAAATATGTAACCTGATCTTCTTCTCTTATTTTATACTGATCTTTCTCTTGAGGTGGCAAATCGGGCGGGTCGGGCGGGTCAGGTCAGTTTGATTTCAAAAGATTACCGGGTCACGGGTCTGATCAGGTCGGGTCGGGTCGGGTCTCGGGTCATCATGTGTTGATAATTGTCGGGTTTCGGGTCTTTCGGGTTCAAGTCGGGTCGGGTTTCAATTTTCTCGTTTCAGGTATTTTTCGGGTTTCGGGTCTTTCAGGTTCGGATCGGGTCGGGTTTCAATTATCTCATTTCGGGTATTTTCGGGTTTTTCGGGTCGGGCGAGTCGGGTCAGTTTGTCTTCAAAAGATTATCGGGTCACGGGTCTGATCAGGTCGAGCCGGGTCGGGTCTCGGGTCATCATGCGTTGATACTTGTCATGCGTCATTGGCGCAACGACGGAGATGCGCCATGTAGCGTGCAGTGTAGTAGTGGTGTCATGTAGATTGTAGGAGCGGTGCAGCGTCACACGACTTGCAGCGACGGAGTTCATTTTAGTCAAGACATGTACAAGCACAATATTAATTGATAGGTTGATATCAGTTTGATAAGGCCAAATATTCAAACCGGAGTTTATTCTGGTTTGTTAAGTTAATCTCGAGTTTCTGATCTGTTGTGTTCGAGTCAAGTCGGGTCATCTCAGATTGCGGATCATGTCGGGCCGGTGGGTAATGTGATCTCGGGTCATTTCGGGTTTCGGGTCATGTCGGTCCGGGTCGGGTCGGGTACCGAGTCATCTGATCTCGGATTTCGGGTCATATCAAATCAGGTCGGGTCGGGTATCGGGTCATCTGCTATCGGATCATATCAAATCAGGTCGGGTCAGGTATCGAGTCATCTGCTGTCAGATCTTTTTCAAATTTCGGATCATATCGGACTACTCCGAATCGGACGGTTTGTCGGATTCTGCCACCTCTATCTTTATCACTTCGAATTTTAACACGGTCAGCTACTTATATATACGCTTCCAATAGCGCAAGTACTTAATTCTTTGAAACCAGAAAAAGAAACAATGTAACATCTTTTGTGTCCTACATATTTTGAAACATATTCTGGTACTTGCAATAAGACCACTCGCAAATATTTGTAACAATATTTGTAATTATTTAGTATAGAGAGAGATTTTAAAAGATACTTGCGATCAGAAGCACATTTTTTATTAATTAATTGTCGTATTATTCTATTTGTATTAATTGTGTTCATCTACCTATATATTTAATGCATTACTACTTTATTAGTTATGTCTTTTTCGTTAATTGTATGAATATCAAAAGTCATTCTTTAAATGTATGAATATCAAAATGTACATATTTCATAATATGTGTATATAAAATATTTTCATATTATATAAATATATATATGTCATATCACATTAATTTTTTTAATGCATATGAAAAATAAAGTCATATTTTTAAAAATCATATTATATATTTTCACATTCTATACTATAAATTATATTATATTATGTCTGTGTATGTTTCTCATATTATATTTAGTTCTTGGTGCTCAAAGAATGCATCTATGTGGCCTTATATTATATCATTCCTGGGCCAGTCTTAATAGGCCTCCATTAGTTATTCGGGCACTTTATTTATTATCTATAAACTATGCATTATTCTGAGATTGGGTCAGGCTTAATATCAGCGTCCCAAACCGAATTCTTTATAAGAAAGGTCGGTTACATACTTGCATTACATTCTAGTATCCTATTCCTACCCAACGCAAGCGTTTGAACAATGAGTCAGAGCAGTCGTCCGCATAGTCTATCCTGGAATAACAGCATCTATATTTGATAATTGTTTAGTAATTGTTTATGCTGATGAATCAATTATTTTTGTAATTGTTGAGTTACATATCTATTGTTTATTTAGCAAATTTATTTATTAAGCAATAATTGCTTAATTGACACACTGTCGAAATAATTTGATGAATTTTTTTCTCAATTTTTTTTCTCAATGCATAGGATTGCTAGGATGGAGTGTTAGCAATTTATAATCTCTTTAATTGCTAAAAATGATGACGTGGCTGTTTAGCAATTAAATTGAATTGCTCCAATGTAGATGCTCTAAAATAGCATTAATTGTTTTACAATTGCTTAATCTTATGTACCAATTGTTATTTCAATTGTTTGAGTTGCAGATGAATTGCTCATTAAGTAAATTTGTTTATTAAGAAATTGTTGTTTAAGTGACACACTGATAAAATGATTGAACAATATTTTTTCTTTCTCTTTAATTTAGCGGATTGCTGGAATGGAGTGTTTAGCAATTTATGAATCTGCTTAATTGTTAAAAGTGATGACTTGACTATTTAGCAATTAAAATGAATTGCTAAAAGTGATGACTAGATGCTCTAAGAAAGAGACAAATGGTTACAAGGACACATATTTCTTCGAATCAGCGGGTTTATTGATTGGCGACTCTGTATTGACCATCTTTTTAGTTAATTTGCCAACTAGGTGTGCACACGAGCCGAGCTTGAGTGAGCTGGATCGAATTCAGAACGTTTATTAACGAGCTGGCTCGGCTCGTTACTACAAGTGGTCACGAGGTGAAACTCTCAACTCGAGCGGGCTCGTTTGGCTCGTTTGTAGCTTGTTTGCAAGAAAAATGACAAAATAGTTTAAAAAACATAAAAATTATAAAATCGTGAAAATTCTTTGCGGTGAAGATTTATTTAGAGATGGTAATTACTAATTTGACGGTCCAGATTAACTCGTGAAGGTCTCGATACTTACACGAGCCGAGCTGGTCACAGCTCGAGATCGGCTTGTTTATTAACGAGCTAGCTCGGCTCGTTAACAACTCGAGTTGTTAATGAACAAGTTGTAGTGAATCGAACACGAGCGAGTTGCTAGTCACGAATATTTTGTGCATCCTTATTGCCAACAGCAAATCAGCCACAATAGTAATTATTATGTTTTAATAAGAATAAATATATGATACCACCGGTTAACGGAATCAATTTACTGCAAAGTGCTTTAAATGAAGATATTCATTTATTCTTTAATGAAGAAATTAATGAATTGAATTAGATGGAGGCATTAATTTGTTCGTTGATGGAAAGGAGTAATGGATTGGTTAACCTTTTGTTGCTTCAGTTGAATATTTATGTAAAATTTGCGCATATATGAAAACTGAAAAGAAAAGGAGATGCACCGTTTCGCTACATGTGTAGAAAATAATAAAATGGTCCAGATTCACTCCGTGGTGGGCATGGGTTCAGAACAGAAGAGTTCAATCCGAAAATTTTAATAACGAAAATTTAAAAGAAAAAAATAATAATGAAATAAATGTTTCGGAAATCACGAAATAGAACATTCGAATCTTGAGATTTCGGATCACGTCGGGATGTCTTAGATCTCAGACAGTGTCCGAATTCTTAAATTGCAAACGAGTTATTTGATTTACTGTCCCTTCTTCTCAGACGTCATCTTCTATTCTCCTTCTTCTATTTTCAAACACTATTCTTTTTCTGCTCAATCTCTTCATCTTCCTCTATTCTCCTACCTCCAGCAGCGAAAAAAGAGAAGCCACCAACAACCACTAGAAGATTAAGCACCTTCTTCTATTTTGGTTCGATTTTTTTCCTGATTTTATTGTTCTTGATAAATTAGTTATAAATAGAGAAATTAGTTGTTGATAAATTAGTAGTTTAATGAGTTCTTAGTTTAAATAGAGAAATAGTTTAGATAGAGTAATTAATTTGTAATATGCGTTAGTTTGATTAAATAGGTATATTATTTAGAAAATTCCAACATAATTTGCATGCATAAATTTTTCGTATAAGTTGGTAATCTTAAGTTTGCATGTAGTATTATTACAACGGCGAGGCCTCGAAAAAAGTACTTCTCGGACTAATACCTCTCTTGATCTTGTTGTTTTGCTATTTTAGATCTAAATTCGAAATCTTTATGCAAACAATTGCAATTCAATTAACAAATCTATGAGTTACGTGTTTGAAATAAAACAAAGGGGACGGAAGCGTGAACTTACTGTCCATCTCCAACGTTATCTCCTTTCTTCAAAAGCTTGAATAATCAGAGATGTCGTTGCAATCGCGGAAGCATCTCCAATGGATCCTTTGCCTATGAGTCCTTCCAAGCGATCACAAGGTGCTTTCTTTTCTCTGAGAGTACGAACACCTCAATGGAGTATGACAACTTAATGGAATAGTATGTCAGTAGCTATGCACAACACATGTGCCCTAAACAATGATGTTTCAAGTACCTATAACGCTTGGAGATCCGGCTCTATTTATATGGGTGTTAGTGTATCTTGAAAAGATGCAAAATTAATTATCAACTATTCACAAAATATTTGAAATTATACTCTCTCCAATTCTTTTCTAAATTCTAATATTTACTGCTGTAAACATTTGCACAAATTTGATATAAAAGCTAGAATATCCAATCAAAAAGATAACGGTAAATCTAGGCAGCCAAAACTTGCCTTGAAGCAATTCTCTTGCGGTCGCAATTGACTTGGCAATTCCAGACTTGGCAGTTTTCTGCCAGGTGTCTTGCGGTCGCAATGGGATTCTTTGTGGCCGTAATCAATCTGCTGAAAATCAGCAGATTTGTTGCCAAATCTCTCCTACTACATTGCGACCGCAAAAGATCTTATTGCGGTCGCAATAAACTTATGTTTGTGCTGTTTTGCTTGGACTTTGATCCAATTTGAGTTGGATTTAGTCCAAACAATATTTCTGACTTTACACTAACACTAATATATAGTTTAAATAATCATAATCGATTCATTAACAATTATAATTAATTTATTTTAATTATATATGCATTTGTGTCCAAAATCTTAGTGAAATACGTATAATGCCTTGAGTATTAAATTAATCACATTTAAGGCATTTCCAAATATTACTCCTTGTAATATTATGTGACACTACATGACATGTAGTTATCATATAATACATAGTTCAAACTTTGTTTATTGGAATTGATGTCTCAATTCCAACATGAAGCTTTTGATGATTGATTATTGATATTTTAAATGATTCAAATAAGCTTTTTAAAACACAAATTTGAGTTCAATTGATATGTTATCTCCTTTGATTTCATCTTAAACCAGATATGACTCAAAATGCTCTTTTCTGATTTCAAAACATTCTCTTCTGAGTTGAAATCCTTCCTTGATCTAGTGATGTGCTATAAGAGAGGTATTGAGCCATATGTGAGCTCTAAAAATCATAAATTAGTCCTAAGATCGATCAAATCAAAATAGTATCTTATTTATTCTCAAATACCCCTCACTTGTTCAAATCCTTTAAGTACTTGAGAAGATCCCTTTTTATGCTTCCTTTAAGCTTCACTGTGTATAATAAGTCTTATGCCAATATAAAATCAAGTTTCAAAGTTTTAGAACTCAAATCCAAATCAAATCCCTATCTTCAGCCTATTAATTCAAAATTACCAGAGATTTGTTCTTTTTATACAAGTCTCATTTCAACTCAAAATTCAAATCCCTTTTGTAAGCATGTACATTAAGTTTGTAGAGATCTCCAGAATTAATTTCATAACTTTTGGAATTGTTTTCAAATTGAAGCCATTTCAATCTCAGGTTTCTGAAAAATCACACAAAATAGGATTTAGATGCAATAAATAGCTTTCATTGTCCAAATCTAAAATTTCAAAAATAAAAATGCTTTTTTTTACATTATAAATTCAGACCCAAACACCAATGTCAACCAACTAAATTTTGATTTGCATTCATAAAACCTAAATCAACCACAAAAGCTTGATGATTCTGCACTTGCTTGGCATCCAAATTGAAACATCTCTAAATCCTTTCGCACTTTGAGTTAGATCCAGGTCTTTGTACCTATTTGTAGCCTGATATCCATACTTTCAATTTATGAACTTAAATTGATTTGCTCGTTGTGTAAATTTCCAGAAAATAAAATCCCAAAATCAAAGAAAAAACAGCAGAAACTGCATTTTCCCTTTTCTGCATTCAAATTTTAAATAAAAAATTTGAAAGCTTTATGGATCTTTTCAAGTCTCAAGCATTTCCAGTCTTCAAAAAAATCATTTAAACTATCTCAAATCAATCATCAAACTTAGATTCAGACATTTGATTGCTTGTTTAGAACTGATTTAGATCTGGTGCTCAATTGAACCATAAATTAAACTGAATTGAACCTAAATTAGAAAATTTATGCTGAGCTTGATTTTAATTTCTCTTGTAATGATTGCAAGATGTTTATGCATATAATTGTGGACTTTTTTATGATTAAAAGGTTAGGATAGCCACTGAAATCTAAACCAGCACTCGAGTTAACCAAATTGTGCTAAAATTGCATCAAATTCAAATTGAAGCAGTGACAAATTGAATTTCATTTTTATTTGATGTTGCTGATGCTTGTAAATGCTTATGGTGTCCTAAATAAATGAATTGAGCACTTAAAATTCAAATTTAAACCAATTTCCTGTTGTTTGACCCAAATGCCCTTGACAGTGAGTAAAACTAAATTAAACAAATTCAAATTATGCCAAAGCAATTAGACACTTGTTTGATGTTGCCCAATGAATTATGGACCTTCCTGTAAAATCAAATTGAACTCTTAAAATTCAAAATAAGACTCAAAAGTCCATTATTTTGATTCAAGACATTCTTTGAAAGTGGACTAAACCAAATCAAACTCAAATTCAAATACGAAAAATCAATTTGAAGCTTTTTTGATGTTGCTCTATGATTGTACATTATGGTTAGGCCAAAAAGAATTGAATTGAGCCTTTAAAAATAAAAAAACTTGAACTATGGATGTTCGGAGTCAAATTAATTCAAACCAGACCCAAATTGATAAATCCTATTATGCAAACGCAATCAAAGTTAAAAAACATTATAAACATATTCTTGAAGTACAAAGGGCAACAAACATTTATGAATTTTAGATGTGTTTACTAAGAGTCCGTTTGGCACTCCAAGGATTAGCCTATTCTTTGGAATAGATTTGCTATTCCAAAAATTGAAAGTGCCAAACACGATTTAGTATTTTGGAATAGAGTTGGTTTTAGCTAATCCGCTATACCACCCATATGGTGGTATAGCCGGTTTAGCAATTATGGAATCGACTTCGGTTTAGTATTAGTATATTTTACTAGCGGATTTACTATTATTATTGTTCATTAGTGTTATTAATATATTATTATAATATTTATTGTTATTATTATATTATTATTATAATATTATTATAATATTATAATATTATAATATTATTATAATATTATAATATTTATTGTTATTATTATATTCTTATTATAATATTATTAATATATTTAATTTTATAATTATATTATTATATATTATTATATTTTTATACTATTATTATATTATTATATATTATGATTATAATATATTATTATAATATTATTATAATAATATTATAATAATATTATTACACTATAATAATATTATTATATTTTTATAATGATATTATTATTATTATAATATTATTTTATTAATTGTTATTATTATTTTATAATAATATAATAATATTATTATAATAATATTTTTATAATATAATTATTATATTATTATATATTATTATATTTTTAAATTATTATATATTATTATAATAATATTATTACACTATAATAATATTATTATATTTTTATAATGATATTATTATAATATTATTATATTATTATAGTAATATTATATTTATTGTTATTATTAAATTATTATATCGTTATAATATTATTATATTTAATATTATTATAATACTATAATAATATTATTATTATTATAATATTATAATATTATTATTATAATATTATAATATTATTATTATAATATTATGATTATAATATTATAATAACATAATATTATTATATTATAATTATATTATACTATTATAATAATATTATTAGATTATTATATTTATGGTTATTATTATATTATTATATTTATCGTTATAATATTATTATATTTATTATTATAACATTATAGTATTATTATAATATTATTATATTATATTTATTGTTATTATTTTATAATAATATAATAATCTAATAATATTATTATAATAATATTATTTTTATAATATAATTATTATGCATTATATTATTATATATTATTATATTTTTATATTATTATAATATCATTATAATAATATTATTATATTTTTATAGTGATATTATTATAATATTATTATAATATAATATTATAATATTATAATTATAATATTATTATATTTATTGTTATTATTATTTAATTATAATTATAATAATATTATAATATAATATTTAATAATAATAATATAATATTTAATAATAATATTATAATATTTAATAATAATATAATTATATTATTATATTATTAGTCTTAATATCACCCTTCAACTATTCTATTCCAAATCACAAGTGCCAAACAACATTGAATAGTCTATTCTACCACTCTTCTATCACTCTTCCAAAATCACACTATTCTAACTCTATTCTACTTTTTTAACTATTCTAGCTTTATTCCTTGAAATGCCAAACGGACCCTAAATCTTTAGAAATTTGGGAGAAACATATAATGCAAGTATATTTCGTTTTTAATTCCTGTTGCAAATATTTAATTGGAAAGTCACTATAATGCAAACCCCTCCCCCTCTCCCCGTAAAAACAGGAGTAAATAGGACATCATTTTTTGTAAGGTAATTATCAAAATATTTCTGATAAAAGTAGCCAAAGTTCTCAGTTTTTTTGATGCGTTGGTCAAAACGGTAGAAATATTGTTCGACATTTTCTTTTTCTTTTTCTTTTTCTGAAAAATTATGGAATTGCATTTTTCTACTGACCAACAATGTTTTTTTCTGGAAATTTTTTATTATTTTGACCATGTATAACAAATTAATTACAATTTTGATCATGAATAGCAAAAAATTTGGAAATTTAGTTATAATTTTAACCAAAAGTTTTTTAATTAGATCATTTCAGATAATACTAAAATAAAAATGAATATATACATCAACTAGTCTAGACTGAAACAAAAAGATAAAATTATAATTAACTAGCCAGAATTTTTTGCCATACATGATCAGAATTATAATTAATTTTCTATATATGATCAAAATTGTAATTAAATGTTCATAGGCCCAAAATAGAAATTTCTACATTTTTGCAGTAAACTCAAGTCCCGAACGACAATTTTTCTACCGTTTAAACCATTTAATCGAAAAACTTCAATTCCTTGACTTTTTTATCAGTATTATTTTCATAATTACAAAAAACTGTAAATAGAAAGACATATGCCGTTTTGAGATTCACACAGCATAAATTTCAAATTGCAATGACCTCTGATTCCCTCTATAGGTAATTTATTAATACATAAAATTTGAAGTGAAAACACGGGATTTTCAAGAAAAAAAAAGAAGAATCACAATAATAGAAATATAGCTTATTTATTATTTTTGTAGATAAAGCTTATTATTTTTTATTGTTATCAAATTTTGTGTAACAGCTACATTTTTTCAACAATCTATCAATTAATGATATATTTTTTTAACGAAAATTTCGCTTCAGCTTGCATAGTTGCATGTCGATAAGCAATTTATGTGTATAGAAAAGAACAAATAAAAAGAAAAAGAAAAGAATGCTGTATAATTACAGTGTAAATCTTATATTACAAAATACAAATATATTAATTTAACAAATGAGAATAAGTAAACCTTAAAAAAATATATGAACAATGATTGATAACCTAAAAGTTCAATGATTACTTATTATCATGATTCCAAAAGGCAAGATATTAAAAAGAATGTAACTGAAATATTATAAAACTAATATTCAACCTCTGCAAAATTTAGTGATTAGATGCGACTCTTCGAATCTTTTAAATTTTATATAAACAACAAATGTTGCTTGCATTGTAAGTCAAATCTTTAGAATTCAGTAAATTAAATAAATCAGAAGATAAGGCCCGTTGTATCATCTTCCCCTTGTTTATATTATATTATTATTTTTCAAACTAGAGAAACATCGGAATTAGAAAAAAAAATAATAAACAACTACAGACAGAAAATGCCAGAAACAATAAATTATTTTTAAAGACTAAAAAACAAAACAAAACTGTGTACATGATAAGTTTCCAGTTTCCACCACGGAAGCAAATCAGAAATTAGGAAATTATTGGGGCTTTTTGTGTAAATCAAACAAACGCATCTTCTATTCTTGATTCTTCTTAAATAAGCTGTTAAATCTCTCTTCTACGCGACAACTACTGATTACCAAACCATCAATCCGTGACTCCGTCAAAACTTGTTTCTTCTCATTCGCTCTCAGCATCTCTCCAGATCCAAGCAACAAACGAAGAATAGAGGAAGCAAGCGCTCGACAGGAACAAAATCGGGAATCGATGTTCGAGTTATTCGTCTTTGGATGCACTAGCACTGTGCTGTTTCTACACGGAGTGAATTTTCTATTCCAAATGATATTCTCTAAGAAGATCGTCTCTCCATCTGTCAGGTGCTTTCAATTTCTGATTTGCAGATATTTTATGCTGAAATTTGGATTCTTGAATTGTATGGTTGTTATTTGAAGTTAAACATCATAAAATTTAGAATCCCTTGGGGTAATTTTGAAATAGTTTGTATTTTATGGGTGAATGTAGCTCCTTGTGGATTAAGGTCAGATACTAATGACAAACGAAAACATCAACTCAGGAATTGGTTCTCTATAATTCTATTTGAATTGTTGACCCACTCTATTGTAAGTGATCAATTAATGGAACTTTTTAATTACTGAAATTAAACTTTGATCTACAAATATTTGATTGGGGTGTAGTGCTTCAAATACTTATCAGTCATTCAGTCTTAGATTTTGGTAATGGAACTGTCTGGTACATAGTTGCTGTTGTACCATAATCAAAACCGGTAATTGTAATTCGGTAACCTTAGGTATTGCCTGAATTCAACACACTTGTCAGTATCAGAATTTCTAGTCTCTAATTCTGAGTATTACAATTTGGGCTGCTATAGGTGGTAACATTACTACAAATAATAGTTGTTAGTACTGTCTGGTATCCGAGGGAATTGAACAGTACAAAAATCTGGTGATCTGTCTTTTTCGAAATCTTGACAGAAGCTGTCAAGTGGAAAATGGTGATCTGTCACCCTTGTTAAATTATACCATGTTGCTATTCATTTAGAACTTATCCAGGGAAAAAATCAATTAAAATAACAAAATCTCTGTTTGGGATGTTTTATTTTAATCTTTACTATATCAAGAAATGTATTGCCAATGTTGCTTTGATGTTCTTTTTTCTTGTAGCATCATTGGGCTCACATGCACCTAGCTAACAAATGCATTTTTTTTTGCTTAACAGCTTTCTTGGATGCGTTGCCTGGTAGCAGAAGATTATATCAGTTCTTTACAACTGTGAAAATAGTTATTTGTACGCTAGAAAACGTTGTACTAGAACTTGTTCGAGAAATTCATGTACATATTCCATTCAACGAAACATAAAGAAAATCTGTAGATTAAATGCAACGGTTGTTCAAATTTCTTGCTCATATAGCAGAATAGCAGATAGAGCATAATTAACCATGGTTCGTAGTTATGAGAAATAGATTCAACATTATATTATCTGATGTGATCTTATGAAGAAATCATCTGAAATCGCTGGCTTTCTGGAAAATCAATCTGCACCAGAATCTTCTTGGCAATTACCATTCTTGGCCCTTATTTTTAACCCCTGTTGGGAGGACTTATGTCATTTAAATTTGGGTGGCTTTGACCCCCATCTCTATCTAAAAAAAGACAATTGTTTTTGCTACATTAACTGTTCATTAGGGATTTAGGGGAAACAAACAAATCATGATTGATGGGGGGAGGCTGAAGAGATGCTTTTAACTGGCATCATGGGGGACATGGTCCACATGGACGAAGGAAACAGTTTGTGACGTAAATCAGAAATCAGTGCCTCTCGAATCTCGATACTGCAATATTGGGCCTTGCAGTGTTGTTATTGCCAGTTTAATAGGCCCATAATCCTGGATCACAATTCATAAAGCCCTCTGAGAGAAAGTGGATTCTCAAAGTATGTTCCTTCCTTCCCTTTTGTATAGTATAGGTAATAGGTTGTAGCTTACGGGCTGTAGGCTTTCTCCTCTCTCCCAGTGGAAGGAAATCCTCTGCTGACCAGAAGATTTCCTTCCCTCTCCCAGTAGCCTAGTTCTAGTTGGTAGCTGCAAGCCTGCAACTTCTAAGTTCTAACCATAGGGACGTAGTGTCAGCTGGGAGTAGCCGAAATTTTTAGTATTAAACAAAACAAAATAAAAAATATTGATAATAGACAAAATCAAATCGAAATTAAGAAACTAGGCAATTCGGAATCTTAGATTATGGACCAAGTCCGGAAACACAGATTCCGAACCCTGTCCAGAAACAAAGAAACCGGACCCAGTATAAATAAATTTCTGAACACCCTATGTATATGAATATTTTATTAATAAAATATTAATAATTTAATTCATAAGTTGGGTTATATTTAGGTAATTTTTTATAACAACTTCAGTTACGTTCGTCTAGATTGTAATTAGTTTTTTTTTATAATCGCAAGCCGTCGAGCTATAGATAATTGAGTCTATTTTCATCGCGTCGAGTTTGATTTGTGATCGGAAAGACGAGTGATTCAAAATTGAATATGAGGCAAATTCGTGATGAAAAATTAATAATTAAGACTTAAGTTAAAGATGATGTCAAATTTGAGATTTACATTCGTCCGACCGGTAATTTTGAACTGCTCGTTTCTCAGATCACAAATGAGACTCGACGTGATGAAAGTAAATTACAATATCTACAGCTTGATGACTTGCGATGATAAAAAACTAATTATCGTTCTGTAGAGCGCTGCCAAAGTTGCTACAAAAAATAGAAAAGAGCTAATCATGCTTAATATTTTCTGTAGCAACATCAGCTACACTCATCGAGACTGTAATTAGTTTCTTTTATCATCGCACGCCATCGAACTATATATATTCGAGTCTACTTCAATCGCATCGAGCCTGATATGCGGTC
The DNA here is from genome assembly GCA_964058865.1 of Eleocharis quinqueflora. Taxonomy (NCBI): domain Eukaryota; kingdom Viridiplantae; phylum Streptophyta; class Magnoliopsida; order Poales; family Cyperaceae; genus Eleocharis; species Eleocharis quinqueflora. The sequence continues at coordinate 5,599 of CAXKVX010003527.1, read as the reverse complement.
GAAGGAATGTGCATTTCAAATTTGGCACCATCTTCAACTTATGTGTTAATTAGTAATTTTTATCATGAGTTTGCGTCAGATTCAATTTTGAATCGCTCGTTTCTTAAATCACAAATCAGACTCGACGATGTGGAAATAGATTCAAATATCTACAACATGATGACTTGTGATGATAAAAAAAGTTAATTACAACTCCGACGAGCATAACCAAAGTTGATACAAAAAATTAACTAAATATAATCAAACTCAGAATTAAATTATTATTATTATTATTAAATTATTCATGTACATATTTGTTTTATAATGGGTCCGGATTCTTTGTTTTCCGACAGGATTTGGAATCTGTGTTTCCGGATTTGGTCCGTATTATGAGATTCCAGATTGTCTAGTTTCGTAATTTCGGTCAGATTTAACCAATGAAACCCATCTTTCTTCTTTACCAATACACCAGATGCAACTCCTCAACCATCTTCTCGACGCTAGCGTTGCATGCTCTTGAGAGATCGACCTATCCAAATCTATCTGCAATCAGCCGCCTGTCCGGGCAAGCCTAGTGATAAACACAAAATCCCTTCATTGCATTCAGCATGATCTTGATTTGGGTATTTCCTCCTATCCTAAAGTAAGGACTCCAGAGACCTTTCTATATAGATATATAAAGAGAATTGAAAGAGACAATTGAATCTCAAAGAGAAATGTTGTAAATCTGTTTTTCTTGATTTCTTTACATCGGAATACATTGCTATTTATACATGAGCTGTTCAGTTTAATAGTCCTAACGGCTCCTAACTAATTCTGTTGAGACATCTCGTGATCTTCTGTGGCATATCGGATCCTCTATGGCATTCCATTCCTGATGCTTCTTCGTTTGGTTTATTACTCCCCCTCAAACTGAAGGAGCTGGAAGGATCTTCAGTTTGTCCCTTAATGCTTGGAATCGTGGTGCAGACAAAGGTTTAGTGAGAGAATCTGCTAATTGTTCTTGAGAGCTAACATATCGTATTCTGAGCTGATTTGAACATACCCTCTCTCTCACAAAATGGTAGTCTATCTCGATATGCTTTGTTCGTGCATGAAACATTGGATTAGAGGCAAGGAACGTGGCACCAATGTTGTCACACCACAGGGTAGGAGGATTGGATAATTTGAATTTTAATTCCTGAAGAAGATATTGTATCCAGAGAGATTCAGCACAGCCCAAGGCCAAGCTTCGATATTCGGCTTCAGTACTGGATCTAGAGACAATAGGCTGCCTTTTAGCACTCCAAGAAATCAAGTTAGATCCAAGGAATACACAAAACCCTGATGTTGATCGGCGGTCATCAGGACATCCTGCCCAATCAGCATCGCTGTAAATGTGGAGGTTCAGTTCAGTGGGTGTAAATTGTTAATTGTCCCATTTAAGTATCTGAGTATCTGTTTAACTGCACTCTAGTGAACCGAAGTGGGTGAGTGCATGAACTGTGACACCTTATTCACTGTGAAAGTGATGTCAGGGCGTGTTATGGCGGCATACTGTAAAGCTCCTACTGTGCTTCGATACAAGTGAGGGTTATCAAACACAGAACCATCTGTCTTGGTGAGTGGTGATGAAGCAGACATAGGAGTGGCACAAGGATGAGAATGAAGCATATTTGTTTTCTTGAGAAGGTCAGTGATGTACTTGGCTTGAGATAAATGCATCCCTGAGCTTGTTGTTTGAACCTCTATGCCAAGAAAATAATGAAGATCACCCAGATCCTTTAAAGCAAACTGTTGCTGAAGATTAGAAATGCACATAGCTATTTCCTTTGGATTGGAGCAAGTGATGATAATATCATCCACATACACCAGGATAAACATCGTGTAGTGTGTGGAGTATTTCATGAATAAGGATGGATCATAGGAAGAGGATTGAAACCCAATTTTGATTAATGCTTCACTCAATTTTTGAAACCAAGCCCTTGGTGACTGTTTCAGTCCATAAAGAGATTTGTTCAAAAGGCAGACATGATTTGGGTGTCGTTGACTCTCAAAGCCAGGTGGTTGATGCATGTAGACCTTTTCTTGGAGATCTCCATGGAGAAAGGCGTTTTGAACATCAAGTTGCTTGATTTGCCAGTTTTGAGAAATAGCCAAGGTCAGGATGATTCTAATAGTTGTAGGTCTAACAACTGGGCTAAAAGTCTCAAGGTAATCAATGCCCTCTTCTTGTGTGTAGCCTTTAGCTACAAGGCAAGCTTTGTACCTTTCAATGGTTCCATTCGAGTGTCTTTTGATTTTGAACACCTATTTGCATCCCACAACATTCTGGTCAGGTGAAGGGGGTACCAATTCCCATGTGTTATTCTTTGCCAAGGCAGATATTTCTAGAGCCATTGCCTCTCTCCACTCAGGTGTTTGGTTTGCTTGTTTGTAAGTAGTTGGCTCTACATCTTTTGAAACTGTAAGGGCGAAAACTGTTTTACCTTTCTGGTTTGATCTTTTGATCTGGTTACCATGGTATGGGTAGGCACTTCTGTACTGTCATGAGGTTGTTCTTCATTTGAGGGTTCAGCTGGTAAATTACCATGTGCTATGTTTTGATTTGGTTGGTATTCCTGGTCAAACGGCTCATGGTGATTCTAGTTGTCAGTGTCTATGAGATCATGAGTTGGGCTGAGTTGGGAGATAGACTGTGTAGTGTCTGAAGTCTGAATTTGATGTGAGACACTTGGAGATTTGGAAATGAAGTTTAAGCTGGTTTGTGCAATGTTGCTGAACTCATCAGAATTAGGAAATTCTCCAGTGTCTTTGAATGGAAACTTACATTCATCAAACTGAACACGTCTTGAAATGTATAGTTGATTAGTGGGTAGATGAAGACACTTGTACCCTTTTTGATGCGAAGCATAGCCCATGAAGACACATGGAAGTGCTCTAGGCTGAAGTTTGTGATTGTTGTAATGTTTTGTGAGAGGAAAACACAAACACCCTAATGTTTTGAGAAATGGGTAATCTGGGGATTTGTTGAAGAGTGTTTTGAAGAGAATCTTGGATGTTGTATTGGAAGGAAGTCTGTTAATGAGATATACTGCATTACCAAAGACTTCATCCCAAAACCTGAGAGGAATTGATGCTTGTGTGATCATAGCCAATGACAGCTCAATGATGTGTCTGTGTTTGCGCTCTGCAAGGCCATTATGTTGTGGGGTATATGGGCAAGAGATTTGGTGTATTAGGTGAGGGAATTGGGTCGATATTGGTTTGAATTATGTCCCACCATCAGTTCGTAATGTTTTGATTTTTGAGCTAAGGAGGTTCTCAACCTGTCCTTTGAAATTGGCAAAGATGCTGGCAACTTGACTCTTGTGAACCATAAAGTAAATCCAAGTGAACTTTGAAAATTCGTCAATGAAAACAACATAGTATTTAAAAGAGTTTGAAGAAACAATCTGACAAGGACCCCAAACATCTGCATGAACCAGTTCAAGAGGAGCAGAAGTAGTAGACACAGAAGGGCTAAAAGGTAATTTGTGTGCCTTAGCTATACAACAGCTGTGATAGAGAGACAATTTACTGGAATTACATGGTAAATTGAATTTCTTTATTACAGACAAAGTGGTATCATTGGATGGGTGTCCAAGTCTACTATGCCAAGTATCTACAGAAGTCTTGACTCCAAGAAATGCTTGAGGGTGCTGTGATGGTGAAGGAAAAATTGTGTAGAGCCCTTTATTTGGTGAAACTTGAAGAATTGTCCTCTTGGTGTGGATATCCTTAAGGATGCAGTAAGAAGGGAAAAATTCACAAGTTAGAAAGGGGTTATCTATCAACAATTTTGAGAGACTGATAAGGTTTTTAGAAAAGAGAGGTACATGAAGTACATCTCTTAGCACAAGATTAGTACTATTGACTGAAATTGAAGAGGAACCTATATGAAGTATAGACAAACCTCTACCATTGCCAATTTGAAGACTCTCAGATCCTCTGTACTCATAGAAGTTGGACAAATTGTTGATATCAGAGGTGACATGATTGGTGGCACCAGTGTCTAGAACCCAACTGTTTTGTTCAGGTTGAGAATCTTCAGTCTGTGCAACAAAGGCTTGATATGTTGAGGATTTGGAAGAATCAGGTTTAAAGCGGTACCAGCAGTGTTTTGCAACATGACCAAACCGTGAGCAAATCTGACAAGTAGTTTCAGCTCTAGGAGCAGGAGGTCTGGCACCATTGCTTCTTCTGAGGTTAGTGTCAGTAGAGGATGCTGTTGAGACATTACTGCTGTTGTAGTGAGAATTGTGGTATTGTGAGGTTGATTTGTCAGTTTGCTGCTGTTAAGGCATCTGGTTCTTGTTGGAAGAATATCGATTCTTATATCCTCCTCTTTGACTGGTATAGAAGGTTTGTGGAGAAGGAGTCATGTAATTGCCAGGGGTAGTTTGGTCATTCAATAGTGCTTCATGACTGAGAAGCATCCCATGAAAATCAGCAAAGGATAAGGGATCTTTTCTGCTAATTGTAGTTACTGCTACTGTGAAAGCATTGTAATCAGATCCCAGGCCACTGAGTACTGCTAATGCCAGATCATCCTCATTTACTGGCGATCCAATAAAGGCCAGCTCATCTGCAATTTTTCTTATCTTCTGAAGATATTCTGTGCATGAAGAAGTACCTTTGGTTATTGTTTGGAGCTGACGACGTAGATCAATCAATCGAGCTCGTGATGTAGAAGAAAAGGTAGTGAGGAGAGACGACCACAGTTGAGCTGTCGTTGTGCAGGACACTACTTGTGATTGAATTGATTCTGTCAGAGATGATCTTATCCAGCCGAGCAGTAATTGATCTTGACGATGCCAAGCGATAAACTCTGGATTGACCAGAATAGATCCATCCGGAGCAATTTTTGTTGAACATGAAGCTGTTGTGGAATCAAGAAATCTCGCTAAGTTGTATCCATGTAGAATCAGCAAGATCTGAGATTTCCATGTCAGATAATTTGTTTGATTGAGTTTAGTTGCAATTGGTAACGTAAGAGGGATAATTGAATCAGAAGAAGAGAGATTGAGAAGGTTAGTGTTTGCGGAAGGTGTTGCTGAGTTTGAAAGTGGAAATGGTGTTTTCTCTGGATCGTTCGCCATGGCGATTTGCCAGTGGCTCTGATACCATAAAGAGAATTGAAAGAGACAATTGAATCTCAAAGAGAAATGTTGTAAATCTGTTTTTCTTGATTTCTTTACATCGGAATACATTGCTATTTATACATGAGCTGTTCAGTTTAATAGTCCTAACGGCTCCTAACTAATTCTGTTGAGACGTCTCGTGATCTTCTATGGCATATCGAATCCTCTGTGGCATTCCATTCTTCTTCGTTTGGTTTATTAATATATAACTTTTATTTGAGACTCAAACCCAACGCTGCGCCCTGTAGGGGATCTTATTTATTCTTGTACAATCCGTTGTAGTTCCACATCGGCTTATCCACTATTTTCGCACTTATGTTTGCAAAGTATTTGAGAGAGATTTCATTCCTTGCGTTTGAACATCTACTGGTTTTGAGCATCAAACACATTAAAAAGTCCAACACAAAACATATTATGTACGACATAATTTGGAAAGATGGATAAGTAGGACAAGCATG